>JARJLF010001683.1:0-66255 GCA_029378395.1 Mycena leptocephala | reverse complement strand
AGTGCAAGGCTGATTATCTGCCTTTGTTCTGTCATCTGAGCGGTGCGTTATCCGAAAGCCAACTTGTTGCAGGCGCTCACTGGCATTGCTTGTAACCCTGATCTTGGATGTAGGCGACATTCCGCAAGTCCGATCGCGAGACTGGACGCCAATGGATTCTGGAAGCCGTCATCAGCCATGTCCGGCCACACCTACGCGTCCACCTAACCTCGCTGTTCCCGCCCTCCGCCACGCGACGCGTTTGTTTGACACGCGCTTGTATCACCCTCCCTCCTGACACGCGGCTACGTCTTCTTTTCCTTCTCACCGCTGTCACGCCTTTGACACGGTCCTCTGCTTGTCCTCTGCCCTCCTCAGCGACATTCACAACCACCACCCAAGTCCGACGCCGTGCCCTGCGTCCCCGCTCTCGGTACACCTACACATCGCTATATCGACATAGCATGCTATGTCAGACTTGCAGTCGAGATGTCGTTGGGCGGATGTGCCCAAGCGAGATGGACGGCAGGGGCAGAGCGATCGGACGAGCCGCGTATGAACGGGGGGGTTCTCTAATTTGATGTAGAGAATGCGCTAGATTAGGGTAACAAGAGAGCTAGGGAAAAGAACGAAAGCAAGAGAGTTAGGCGATCCCGGCCCGATTGTGATGGCATCACGTATATATCAGCGCCTCTTTTCTCAAACACTCAGATCAGCGCTCAGCGCTCAGCTTCAGCGACGAACGTTCGGAACCCAAACTGCTCGATGTCTTTCATACGCGATTATAAATTCCCGTTCAGCCAGCCCTTGCTCGACATGTACGCGCGCTGATGACATCCGCGCGGTTAGTAGACTGCGCGCCGCATTCTCGCCCTCTCCTCCCTTGTTTCTTCCCTGTTTCGTTATCCTCCCGACGCCCTCCTCTCAAGTTTCTTGTCTCTTCAAGTTCCTCATCTCTTTCCTGTCTGGATGCTGACGTTCAACTTGTCTGCACAACAGGATAAGCTCACTTCGGCCAGGGTATTCAAAGGAATATGGCGAATAACTTCAATAAGTGCGTACATTTTACATTTTGACCCCCTCACTTCGCCTTTTCCCTTCCCTTTCGTTTACTCGGTCAGCGCCTCCCCCGACGCGTGGCTCTCGCTCGACAACTCCCGCGCGTTCAGCCTGTGCTCTCCATCGATTGATGCGAGTCGGGATCCTGGTCGCGTGTGCGGGATCTCTGCGCACCTGATGGCGTACAAGGTGCATGCATCCGATGGGGCGACATCCCTCCTGTCCCTCTCGATGCTACGTAACTCCTCCGATTTTCCTCAAGCCTAGACCAAGTTTTTATCTCCTTCCGTTGCACTGGCCAGGAACTCCTCTGGATGATGACGAGATCAGTATGGCCAACGAATGATATGGAGGAGATTGTAACGTCCACAGAGGTGCGTCCGCTTCATCCTCCGTTCATTAATGTTGTGTATCATTGTTGTCTATGGAAATGCGTGACGCTGTGGGCAGACGCAAGACCCCGCAACGATATTCAACGGCCCGATCGTTCCTCGTGCAAGACTGTTATTGACCAGGTGGGTGGTGCTGTCTATCCCTGCTCGCTTCCTCCTCCCTTTCTCCGCGTCTCTCAGTCTTACCTTCTTACTTTCTCACTCGTTTCCAGGGTATCCTTCCTCATTCCCATCTAAATATGATCTTGTGAGTTTCCACTGACGATCCCCGACATAACTCCACTCGTCTTCCTTCGACGGCGAGTCGTGGCTTGTTGTCGCCCACCTTCGCTGGAATCCATGGGTGAGCTCGTGCAATATCCAAACTCTTCTTCGATGAAAATGACAAATAGCTCTCATCCGCCGCACGCCATCAAATCACGGTTAAGCCCGAAAGTGCATCTTTTCCCTCCGCTCCTCTGTGTAGTCTCGCCTCCCAGCAACTAATGCGTACCATGCGTAGATATCGTTGAAGACATTGCGGATAAATCCACGGCCGCTGTTCTGTGAGGGTGCGTGGTCCTTGCCCCATACCTGTTTCTTCAGCGGGTTTGGATTTTTTCCAAGCGGGTTGAGCCGGCGTGCATTCATCCATCGCAAGCATTTTGTTGCCCCTCCTTCCTATTTCCCTCTGCCTCTTACGTCGTGTATGTTGGACTGAGTTGATACCTTTAACTCACGGCGCACGTCCCGATCATAGGTTTGTCGATGCGCTTCATAGATTTAAATCTCTGGTCCTTCGGCCCAACTTATTTCCCCGCCTCATTATCCCTGGGTGTGTTTGAATAATGTAATCTGTGCCTATGTCCCCCATTTCGTTTTGTCTCTTAACGTTCCCCTTCGCCCATTTTTCTCTGCCTCTCCACCTTTGCTCACCGTGTGTTCTGATCAAATTTCTAGGATCTGCTACACTTGCCGCATGGAACGCGCGACTTCAAACAGATAGAATAAGTCGGTGCTCGCTCAACGAGACACCGCAAAAGTTATCGTTGGTCCTCTTCCACTTCCTCTCTCGCTGTTCATTCCATACGCCCCATATCACTCCCTTCCTTGTTTCGCATCCATATCCTTCCGTCATCCTTGACTTCCCGCCGAATACGGGACCGATTCTCGCAGGCGGGGAGCCGTTCGTGCCATCGTGGAACGTTAACTTGTGGTGCTGGTGATTTAGCCCGGTCATTCGTGTCGCGTTTTTGGACAACGGATTTGATTAGGTCAAAGCTCGTCTCAATTTGTCTTGCATTCCGATGACGCTCATTAGTTCATCTCCTTTCTTTCCCGTCGGCGGATGGCGCTGCTCCCCGCTCTTCGTGTCAAGCTTGGGTTTGCCTTAATCTCAATCTTTCGTGAAGGATTTTGTTGTCCTGTTCGCCTAGACAACGACACTCCGCCCGCTGGGGACATCCGTACCCCGCAACTTGACCAAGTTTGCCTCTAACCTAGCATTGTTCCAGCTGAACACTTTGACCTGTGTAAGTATCACCCTCAGCACCTTCGCGCCGAGATTCTGAGAAAGCCGCGAGCAAGTCAAATGTTTGTAATCCCTCAGCGCCAACCACAATAGCGACCTGGCAGTGAATATTGTCCAATGGATGCTCAACCAAGGAGACGTATATTCGTTTCGCTTCTTCGGATTTAAAGTCCAAGATGCGAGCGCAACTGGCTGCAATGCTCTTCTTCTATCTCTTTCTATCTCTTTCATTACTTGCTGCAGTGGATTGGGTTGTACAGAAATATTAGATGGGAGTGAGCACAAAGTAAGACCTGTGGCGTTGAAACGCACCCGCGATCTGTCTCGAGGATAACAACAATGTAAATGCGGATCTCCGACAGTGCAGCGTCGAGGAATAAGAGCCGGTTCGGCTGCCATATCCATATAACGCCCCTCGCGCCGAACACCAATCCTAAGGACGGACCCCGGCTGCGTGGATCAAGTGAAACTTCGATGCTTGTGAATTGACAACCTGAAATCCGATGCTCCTCCTGAAATTCATCGCCACACCATTCGGCACGTTGTTCGGCGCCGCAGGCACAGCCGCTTCAACGACGTGGGGTGCCCAATGGGAGTACAGCCAGTTCCGACTTCGGTAGAGAGCAGTAAGATTGTGAAGAAAAGAGATGAAGTTTGAAAGGGAAGAGAAAAATTACATACGGGAACGAAATAGGTCGTGAGCGTATTGGAAGAACCTAGAAAAGCGGCGTGAGTATTCGCTAATGCATCTAAGATCAAAGATTCACTTCAAGCACGGTGTAGAACCAGTATGGGGACGCGGGGCGAGGGTTGTGGGAGATTCTAGAAGAACTGGTGGTAAAGAAGGCGGTCAGCGACGGATGAAGCAGAGAGGAAGACCAAAGTGGAGGAACTCGCCCACTGGTGCCTTCAGTACGCCGCAGATATGCACAACGACGACAGAACGCCAATATGCGCTCCCGTCCTGACCGTTCCCTGCACATGCTACACGCGCCGCCCGTCTCGATTCCGTGGATGTAGCTTCCACAGTGCAAAAGGACATACATACGCCGTGCAGGTCGATTATCCGCAGCTGCACTAATAGAAAACAATATCAGCTGATTTTCTCACAGTGAAAAGATAAGCATATGCTCACCGGAAACGTCCAGAGGCCCGGATCCCGCTAAAGCAGCAGATGGATCCGCGCCGCCAGGCTTGACAGTCGTCATAGGGTGCTGGGTCGGGAAGACTGGGCGAGAGCCTGAGAGGCGATGAATCAGCACCAATACGAGCAAGCAGGAGGAGAAGGGTTAGCGACGCTGAACGCCGGTGATGCGGCAGAAATATGTCTTCAGCAAAAAAGGCTATACTAGATCCGACCAAAAGCGTACTTCGCCCTAATCCTAACGTTGCAGCAAAAGGTTAGTCCAAGAATGTTGTATATTTATAATACTTCATTGTCACCTTCCCTCATGTTTTCGAAGTACCTACAGATATTTTCACGGCTTAGCGACTCGTAACAGTCCGACCCCCTCTTGATGGGCACACCAAGCCGTGGCAAGTCGTACGTTCATTCTGCCGTTGGCTCAGCTTCAACTCTGGCTATTCCCGCATATGAAATTCACTGCAGGTTCTTCAAGTTCACGTCAGCCCCTACTGGGAACATGTTCCTAACCTGGAAATCCTCGGTCAATGCCAAACTTGTGGAGCGCCAGAATCACTAGAACACATCATGCTGGAATGCGATGCCTCCGGTCAACGTCAAGTGTGGCAACAGACTGAGTCATTTTGGAGACTCAGATATCCCAGATGGCCCAAGCTAAATTGGGGGTTACTCTTGGGTTGTGGACTTGCACGATTCACTTGTTCCGGGGGAAGATGATAACAGCCCAGATTCGATTTTTTGCAATCATTGTTTCAACATCAATGAGTCTAATCTGGAACCTGAGAAATGAGAGAGTATTCGAAACTTATACACAAGCATCAGCAAATGAAATACAAAATCGCTGGTGTCACTGATGAACGCCGCCCTACAGCGAGATCGATTACTCTCAAATCGAACTCGATTTGGTTCTCTCGCAATAAAAAAGCAACTGGTGCTTGATACCTGGAGTGGGACACTCCTTGATGAAGATTCCCTGCCAGATGACTGGACTAGATCAGAGGAGGTTTTAGTGGGTATACGGCCCATCACTCGAAAAAACGGAGTTGGTTAGAATTACGGCCAGAGCCCCACATGAAGTTTGAAACCTGTGCGTAACGGCATTTCCTCCTGGACACTTCCCCGGCTATATTGGACAAAACCCAATTGAATCAGTGGATATGCTCGGAATGCTTTGCAGACTGAGTTGTGTTACTTTAAACGCTCCAAAAAAAAAAAAAAAAGTTTGCGCTACTGTATTATTTTATTCAATTCGACAGGGGGTGTGACGTGTGACATGTTGAACCAATTCGTCACCTCGTCAAGCCCCAGATTTAGCGTGACAGGGACCAAAATTCGTCAGACTCCCCAATGCTTTCCAAGTGATATAATGACCTCAAAAAGCTGGTTCTGACCATTTTTACATTGATCTGGGCTCCCGCACTCGGTATGACTATTTGTGCATGTTTTTGCACCTTAATGTTGGTAAAATTTTGCTGGAAACTCATGTTTTGTCAGAGAAACACAATAGTACTGGCTCGGGAGACTGTATTCTCACGTTTTCCCATTCAGAGAATATTTTTTGACCATTTTACGCGATTTTAGAGCCACTTTCTGGAACGACTGTGACCTCAAAGATATTCGTCAACTACCCTTGTGACGTGTGACCTCAACCAAAGTTCGTCGTCGTCAGCTACTCCTGTGACGCGTGACCGACGAATTGAATGAAATAATACAGTACCTCCCAAGTGCGCATTTTTGGAAATGCCCGTAGCTCAGCTTACACCGACTTCTGCAGCTCTAAAACATGTTCGCTGCCTTCATGGTGCTTGTGGGCATTGGGGCATCCCTTTGCCGGATGTGATTGGCGTGTTTCAAGGGGCCAGGATGCGCCAGGATGCTATGATATCAGATTACATAACCTTCCCAAAAGGGAAATCACCTCCTGTCGTCGCCCATGTTGGAATGTTCAAGCCGACACGTACGCTGCCACGTTGCATGGATATGCACAGCATGATGAAACGTACCATCGCGTTGCGTAGTTTCAGCTGGTCTGAAACCAGTTAATTTATTAAGTGCATTGTCCTACGCACTCTGTTTATATTAGTTTTGTACCATTGTTCTCGAGGTGTAAAAGCCCTCGTTATTTCTTGAATAAATCATCTTGTTTTCCCTACTCTCGTCCCCACCTCTCTACATTAAATTCTACAGGTTATTGCCCCCGCTTATACCTCGAACGAATATCACTACCTCTATCACAAAACTCTGACTTTATTCACCCCATGTCTATCAACACATTTTCCTCGACCGCCAAACTTGGTGAATATTTTACCAAGCTTCCCGCTTGCAAGGCCGACGGCACCAACTGGGTCTTCTTCGCGATCGCTTCCTGTTCGCGCTGGATGCAGCAGGTCTCAGCGACCATTTCGACGTTACTGCTGCTGCACCCGACGCTCCCAAGATCGTCAACGTTGCGCACAACGGCAGCGGAAGTAAAGGCCAATGACAGCTACCTGGCACGTCGGCGGATCTGGAAGTCGGAGCAGGCCATTATCAAGCAGGGCCTGGCTTCGGTGCTGCCAGATTCGTTGTTCTTGAAGGTAAAAGGGGCGGAGACGGCGAAGGGGATGTGGGAGAAGGTGAAAGACGAATATGAGAAGAAATCAAAGATGGTCACAGTCGATCTGCGCGGAAGCTTCAGGATGAGCGATGCACAGACGGCGGCGACATGAAGGGTCATCTCGATAAGTTACGGACGATAAGGGCGGACTTGATCGCTATGAGTGCTGACCCAGGAGATGAGAACTTTGTCAATTGTACTCGGTTCCCTCCCCTCGTCCTACGAAACATACCTATCGGCGCTTACTGGTGCTGCCACGCTTCTTGGCAAGACACTCGATCCCGACATGGTGCTGCAAGGCATCAGCGACGAAGCCGACCGCAAAGCGGCCAGGCTCACAGAGAAGGGCGGGAAAGAGGCCGCGTTCTACGGGAACGACGGCAAGTCAAAGTCGAAGAAGACGATGGAGTGCTTTAATTGCCGCAAGAAGGGGCATATGGCACGGGAATGTTGGCGAAAGGAGGAGGGAAGGAGGGCCAAAACCCTCGCAAGGGATATGGCAAAGCCAACGCTGCAAAAGCAGGCAAGGGCAAGGAGTTGGATGCTGCGTGGATAGCAGCATCTTATGAGCTGGAGGATTTTATTGAGTTTGATGAACTGGACGAGGAGGATTCGGATGATGAATATAAGGACTTACCACCGTTGTTGGATGCGCCGGGATAGCGATGATGAAGCTGACGACGTTGAGAAGGATGAGAAAATGATGAACACTCAGCGAAGACATCACTCACCTCGGAAGCCGTATTCGCCGCCGCCACTCCCGAAGATGGGCTCGAAATCTATGATTCGGGCGCCTCAGTTCATATGACCCCTCTCGGCATCGTTTGACGAATTATCGGGCTATTCAGCCACGAGGAATCACCGCAGCCAATAATCAGACGCTCGACGCAGTTGGAATGGGGGATATGCATGTTGAAATCCCAAATGGGGCGAAAAGGTCAACGAGAGTCCTTGTGAAGGACGTCTTGTATGTACCAAAGCTCGGACCCACCCTCATATCCATCGGTCATCGCGCAAGCCGGCTGCGCAGTCCAATTCCGCCAGAAGGAGTGCCGCATATTTGATGGTAGACATCAACAGATTGGTGCCATTCCACTCGTTCGCGGACTCTATACTGTTCGAGTTCCGCCTCCACCACCACCATTACATGCAAATGTAGCATCGGACACCTATCATCGCACGCCCGATGAGCTGCACCGCTTGATGGGGCACCTTCCAATTGACGCAGCCAAGAAGCTGGTCAAAAATGAGTTGGTGGAAGGAATTGAACTTGATGAGTCGGGAAGCTCTTCGAAGGATGAGTGCAAGTCATGCCTGCACGGCAGGATGACCCGCAAGCCGATTTCAAAGACAACAGAGCGCGCTGCGACAGGCGATGTTGGCGATGAGGTCCACACAGATGTGTGGGGTCCTGCCACCGTTGAAACGCCACAGCACAAGAAGTATTACGTCTCTTACACAGACGAATCTTCGCGCTACACAGTCTTGATCTTGATGCGCTCGAAGGACGAGACATTGGAGTCGTTTCAAGACGTTGATGCTCGATGGGAAACTGAACATGGAATCAGAATCAAAATTCTGCACTCAGACAACGGTGGCGAGTACAAAAGCCATGCATTTGATAAATACCTCGCAAAAGGGGCATTCGACGCCGCCTCACCGTTCATCACACCCCCGAGCACAAGGAGTCGCTGAGAGACTCAATCGTACACTTTTGGAAAAAGTACGCGCGATGTTGCATGCCGCAGAATTGCCCACAAATCTATGGGGTGAAGCATTAAAACACGCTGTTTGGTTGAAGAATAGGACATCTACCAAGGCGTTGGGTGGTCGCACGCCTTACGAGGCATTCCACAAGTCAAAACCAGACTTACGCAATATCCACAAATGGGGTTGTGAAGTTTCAGTTCACGTGGCCGACGCATCAAAGTTGGATGGACACGCTCGAGAGGGCAGATGGATTGGCTACGATCTCGACAGCATCGACGGACATCGGATTTATTATCCCGACAACCGGTCGATCCGCGTTGAACGAAGCGTGAAGTTTCCAGAGGTCAAAAGGAGTGGGGAAATTTACAGGGTGCTGAATGAGGGGGAAAAGCGGAAATTCGGGTCAAAGAAAATTTAGAGAGCATCCAGCACGCACCTGCGATAGCTCTGCAGCCTGTACCAACCGCTTCCCACTTGCCAACTCCATCTTCTCCACTCACTACACCTCCATCTACTCCACCGAGGAACTCGGAGTCAACACCAATAGCGCCGCGTGACATTTCAAGCGCGATTGACCCGAGGAATATTGTGGAGGGCACTCGGACACGACGGGCTGCTCACGTTGCAGACGCAGAGGACGATGATTTGCATCTAAATGTTGGAATGGAATCTGCTTACCTTGGAATGGGAGGCTTATCGGACTCACCCACGGTCGAGGAAGCAATGACACGAGAGGATTGGCCACTATTTAAAGCGGCAATGGATGTTGAGATGGAAGCGATGAAGAGGACAGGAACATTCGGTAATCAACTTGTTCCGAGACCAATTGGCCGAAATGTTGTTGGATCAAAATGGGCGTTGCGCATCAAGCGCAAAGCAAACGGCGAGGTGGACAAATACAAGGCTCGATTAGTTGCACGCGGATTCACGCAGGTCCAAGGCGTGGATTATTTCGAGACCTTTTCACCCACTGCTAAACTATCCTCTTTGCGCACCATTCTATCCATCGCGACCCGATTTAATTGGGACATCAAAGTGTTCGACTACTCCGCGGCATTTCTCAACGAGAATTTGGACCCGACGAGGAGATTTATATGGAACAGACTCCACACTACTCGAATGGAAACTCTCAGGAGGTCATTCGACTTCAACGCACAATCTATGGCTTAAAACAATCCAGTCGCAAGTGGTACGAGAAGCTTACTACAGCTCTCGCTACACTCAATATCCATCCACTCCACTCCGACCATGCTGTCTACCACCTAGTTCGAGGCAATGATCTAGCGCTACTCGCCATCCACATAGACGACAGCACCATCACCGGGAACTCGCCCGCATTGATTGAAATCCAGGACGAGATATCGCGAATATTCAATATCACGATGCTGGACCAATCAGTTGGCTTCTTGGAATGGAGGTCAATCGTAATCGTGAGAAGGGCACGCTGGCGTTGTCCAAACAACTTACATTGACTCCCTCTTGCGGAAATTCAACATGATTGATTGCAAATCAATCTCGGTACCCCTCGATCCCACGGTTCAACTCAGTCGCGAACAATGTCCCGCAACTCCCACGCTCTCGCAGAGATGAAAGGAATACCCTATCGCGAGCTGATTGGTGGACTCGTCTGGCTTGCGACAGCGACTCGACCAGACTTGGCATTTACAGTCTGTGTCTTATCCCGCTTTGTCGACAACCCCGGACTTCCCCATTGGAACGCTGCGAAACGTGTGCTTCAGTATTTGAAGGGGACACGCACTCACGCACTCACATACGACGCCTCTGACTCCACACTTGGCTTGGACATATTTGCCGATGCTGATGGAATGTCATTGGAGAATCGGAAGGCCGTTTCCGGCTACACATTCATATTGAATGGTGCCGCAGTTTCTTGGTCCTCGAAACAGCAGGAAATTGTTTCGCTGTCTACAACAGAAGCCGAATATATTGCCATCACCTACACCGCGAAGGAAGCCATCTGGTCCGCTACTTCATGGCGAACTCTTTGGACCCATCACTTTCCCCTTCCTCATTTACAACGATAATCAATCCGCCATTTGCTCGCGCATGCCGAACTCGGTCAATTCCACGCACGTACCAAACACATCGACATTCGGTACCACTTTATCTGCGAGCAGATTGGAAACGGCACTCTCGAAGTTGTCTATTGTCCAACAAACGAGATGACAGCA
This sequence comes from Mycena leptocephala, assembly GCA_029378395.1. NCBI lineage: Eukaryota > Fungi > Basidiomycota > Agaricomycetes > Agaricales > Mycenaceae > Mycena > Mycena leptocephala. The sequence continues at coordinate 55,673 of JARJLF010001683.1, read as the reverse complement.
GATCTACTCACCAAGGCTCTTGCTGCATTCAAGTTCAAGCCGCTCGTTCAAGCGCTTGGATTAATTCCGGCTTGAGGGGAGTGTTGGAATGTTCAAGCCGACACGTACGCAGACACATACGCCGCCACGTTGTGCATGGATATGCACAGCATGATGAAACGCGTACCATCGCGTTGCGTAGTTTCAGCTGGTCTGAAACCAGTTAATTATTAAGTGCATTGTCCTACGCACTCTGTTTATATTAGTTTTGTACCATTGTTCTCGAGGTATAAAAGCCCTCGTTATTTCTTGAATAAATCATCTTGTTTTCCCTACTCTCGTCCCCACCTCTCTACATTAAATTCTACAGCCACGATGACGGGTGATCAAATACTTACTTTGCGAGGCAACATTTATAAGTTCCCTCTATCACTTTCAAGCTCCATTAAAAATGACACTTTTTGAACATATATCTTCGGATGGATGGGTAAACACTGCATTTTGACAGGTTCTGGACCCACCTTAGCCGAGATATGCCGAGGCACCTCGGAACGGCTCGGCATATCTCGGCTAAGGAGGGTCCAGAACCTGTCAAAATGCCGTGAAATACTTTGCTGCGGCAGTCTGCGGCACTTGCAGCGGCAAAGCTGACACTTCACTGCGGCAGTCCTGCGGTTCTCCGCGCAGTCCTGCACTTGTCTGCGGCAGCCATATGTTGTGACACAGCGGCAATGTGACACGACAGTGGCAATGTTCAACCATGCAGCGGCATTGTCTGCGGCGTTCCTCGCCGCTGCTGGGGAAAGCTGGAGCAGTTTTAGCGCAACAGTCTTGGAGTATCTCTTTGAGCCCTATTTTTTGAATATACCAAAACCAAACTATGGTTCCCTCCACAATGTGCTTGCGAATCTGGTGGCTACTCTATGTTGAACTTCGACAACCTTGCTATTCTCATCCTCCACGACAATTTCAGATGGAAATATCGCAGGATAATCCATTCAATGCGGAAATTCACCAGTATTAGGATATGTGGGATGTTCTCGGGGTGCAACGCTGTAACGGTGCGCTACGCGCCGTACTCTTTCCCCTTCTCCACATTCCTTTCCCTCATCATACTTACATTTTTCTTTATTTTCATTTCCTTTCTCGTCCGTTAACTCCTGAACCGGCACTAGGAAGGACACGGTTTGGGTAAACCCAACGGGTTTGCGGATCGGGTTGGCTGGGTCCGGGTTGCGGTCAGCAGTTTTCTCGACCCGAACCGCGGTACCCTTAGCAATATAGGCACACAGTACAAAGTGTGTAAAACAATGAATAAACTGGGCTTTTGGGGCGCAAAACTATGCACAGACTCCTATGAAGTCAGGACTCACCTGGAAAACTGAGATTCTCACCTAAAACCTCGTGCCGTGAGGTGCCGAGGCTCGCATCATGGTCGGCCCGGGCTAGCCGATGACCCGTGATGACCCCTAAACCCCCCGGTTGGGGTTCGGGTTTTAGGGTTCGGGTCCAGGTCGACTGTTTATACCCGAACCCGTACCCGTGCCCATCCCTAACCGGCACTCGATATACCCGGGATTCATTTGCTCCTTGATGCTATACATCTATATAAACCTCCAATGTAGTAGACTAGCTCTTTGGTCAGTCTATCATTACGCCACTTACCTCTGCTGGAATCGACCACCCCAGCTGTCGCGAACCTCTACTTGTGTGCTGAAACTGGTCGTCGTCTACCTAACATCAGCGTTATCTAGCCAGCCTCTCTCTTCCGTCACATCTTTTTAAGTGCTCGCTTTTGTCGCTGCTTTACTGGTTTCCCCCCGTTTGATCAACCACGCCTACCGCTTAGCTTCCGACAACAACCTGTACCAAAGACTATCTACTACTATGGACAATAACAACATCCGTCATACCCGCGGCGCTATTCGCACCGGTATTCACCCTGCTCCCCACCCTATATAGCCCTGCTGCGAAACTCTTCGGGACTGTTCTGGCTTGGGATTTGAGCAAGACTCCCGTTGACCTATTGACGGGAACGAACCCCCAACCCCCGCTTCGGCGGTGGGCCCATCCGTCACTTCGGTGTCGAGACCACCCAGCGCCTCGCGCGCTGGAGATATATCGTCCGAACTCCCCACGCTCACTATGAGCAAGGAGCGTTCGGGTGCACACGGTGTTCTGCAAGGAGCATCTGAGGCCGTTGACAACGGGGGCTGGACCCCTGTCACACGTAAGACTTCAAAGGTCTCATCGTGAGCGTAGCAATTCGTCAGGTAGAAACGAACATACCCATGCCCATAATAATATCGTTTCCACCCAGAACGCCTCGGATACCGAACCCACCGTTGCGCATGCAACCATGAGTTGAGCCGTGATGAGCTCGCAGTTCTTGTGCGCCGTCAAGAGGCTTACCTCGCCCAGCTTCGCGCCGAGATGGGGCGCAAACCTGGACGCATTGTGGTTAGCGATACGTCAGATAATGAGGGGGACGAACCTACTTCTCAGAACGAAAGTCCTGAGAACACCGACTCAGAAGAAGAGTCGGTAATTTCACCCGTTCCCGCACTGAAGTCGCGCAAGGCAACAATGGAGGAAATTGACGATGAGGAAGACCTCATTATCCGCAGTGAGGATGACAGCGTCGTCAGTATTCCAGAGCAGGTCCATCCCAACCAAAGGGAAAGGGTGTTGACCCTGGGAATTGGGGCGATATCAGTTCGTTCCAGGACTATACAGAGGGAGATCTGAAAGCCCAGCAGGAGATGCTGCTGAACTACGAGGAAATTAATAGAGTTTTGAAAGAGGAGGAGAAATCCGACCCTTTTATTTCCTCTATGGTATTTCTACGCCGAAAGCGTCATCGCCAAAGGAGAAAGCCTCGTAGGAAACGCTCTAAGAGCCCTAAGTCCAAAAAGAACAAGGAGGCGAAGGTTATTACACCCACCTTCGTTGAACCGCCTCCGAAACCTGCAGAGAAAAGTTCACTTCTCGGGGTTCCAACCTCAATCACCTGAGGTCACACCCTCTATTGATCCTAATTTTAACGTGAATACCACGAACGAAATTAAGTCCGGACATACCATAGATGAACTCTACGCTTTACTGAGCGAAAAGATCAGTGAGCTAGACAAGAAGCAAGGGACTGAACACGCACCATTGTCAAGCGGTGTTACCGCTTCAGTTCCTGGCAGTGCTCCTCGAGTCCCGAGGGCACCCAGAGTTTCCGAGACGCCTCTCCTGCCAAGGGGCGCCACGCCTGGCAGAGCCGCTGCAGAGAATTTCTTTGATAGGGCTCTGTGTGGCTCTACGGCCAACCCGACTGTGAAACCCAAGGCGCTGCCTTCCGACCCATCAGATGATTCGAGCTCGGACTCGGGTGAAAGCTCCAGTTCTTCGAGTACTGACAAGTCTGGAACACCGCGGCGCAGGGATTCTAGTCCTCGTTTGTCATCTAAACGAAGCGCGGTCATGAGCGCAAGCAGAAGATGCTGCTTAAGCCCATCCCGCCGAAACGTTACAACGGAGATCCTGACGCAAATGCTATTCAGTGGTTTGCTCGGGAAGCACGACCTATGTAAGAATGGGTTGCGTACCTGTGGACGAGCAAGTTTATTTTGTTTCGTACTACCTGGATGGCAGGGTTATTGATTTTTTAATCAAGTCGTCGTGCCTGACGAGGAGAACTGGACCTTGAAGAAATTCTTCATAGAATTATTTGAGTTCTGTTTCCAGTGGATTTCCAACGCACAAAGGAAGCGTTTGAATAGATGCTTCCAGGGCCCTAAAGACGTCGCCGCACATGTAGCCAAATGGTCTCAAATCTATAATACCATTGGGTTAGAGGATACGCAAGAGAAAGTGGTGAAGCTATTTAACAGCTTTACCTTTCCCATACAGACTGAAATATATCGGAAAGGCTTTGACCCCGAGATAGCTACTTGGGAAGAAGTTGTTAAAGCCGCCGAGCAGTCTGAAATCTTGCTTAAATTATCCACCAGAGGTCAAGACTCTGGGAATAGCACGTCGAAACGCCCGATGCAGCAGCCACAGTCCCAGAACGATTCGCGTTCGCAGAACCATGGACGTCCTGCTCGCGGCGGCTTCCGTGGTCGTGGAGGGCGCTCTAACTCGTCCCGACCTCGTGAAGAGGTTATGAGGACATCAGCAGCTGCTGTGCCCGCAAGGAACGAGAGATCTGAGAAGTCTGGTGAGCAGTTATCGACCCAACGTCGGAATGAAATGCTTGCCAAGGGTCTCTGTTTCAATTGTGGAGAACTGGGACATCTGTTCCGCAACTGCCTCAAGTCCCAGAACATCCCTTCTAAAAGGAAGGGTAAACCGCCGGGTATGAGTACACATGCAGTGCACATACTGTCGGGTTCGAGCTCGCGCCACGCGTTATATGAAAGCACTGCGGTGCTAGAGACATTGGACGTCGGGGCGGTCTGCTTCGGTAATCTTAGCGGAGTCGTGGAGGGCGAGGAACCCTTCAATCGTTTGAGAGTTTTCCTGACTCTGAAGATGAGTTCGAACTAATCTCCGAGCCAAATTCTCACAATGAGAACGACTCCGTACTTGAGGATGCACCTTCTCGCCAATCGGCGACCTTTACGCGTCCCACGCTGCTCTGATGCTTCAGGCAGCGCAACCATACACGGGTGACCCTTCAATGTGCATTCCAGAAGCATTCGACGACCAGAGATTCCTTGTATATCTGATTTCAGACTCGGAGTATATTGTAATGGACTCAGAACACGTCGAGGGAATTACCTTGGACGTAGAACTGATGCATAACCCGGGCTTCCTCCCGGCTCTCTGGTATGTGCAAGCTCGCACTGAGCAGCTAGGGCTTGACGCAGACAAAGCCTATGATGAAGCCGCTACCTGGAAGAAATGGGAGATCCAAGCCGAGGCTATCCAATTCCTCCTTGGTTAATATTATTGGCAAGAAGGAGAAAGTACCGCACCTACGGACAGGTTTGAAGTAGATCTGGATGGGGATTTCCTCGTAATTTCGGATCATATTCTTGCAAACTGTGTACATCTTCCTCGGGCATGCCTTCTTGACGCGGGTTTCGATCTGTCAAGATGGTATGAACGATCGGTACTTGAAGTGGAATCAGAAATTGGCGCTTACGACTTGCTGGAAGTAACTGATTCTGAGCCCGAGATTGTATCAATGGGCTCGGGCGCACTTGAGTCGAGTGGTCATACAGACGAGGACATGCCTACCCTGCAATCTGTTAGCGATTCCGAGTCTGACTGTGACTCTACAAGCAACAGCATGCCTTCCTTGCGAACGGTCAGCGACACCGTCTCTGAGTGCGACTCAGATACTGGATCTGATTCTGGGCCCCGAGCTGCAGTCCGTCAGTAATTCATCAGACAGCGGATCCGACGATTCTACTGACCTGGTAATGCCGGGAGACGATGGCGAGACATTTGAGGATCACCTAAAGTCTTGGGCTCGAGCATCGAGGGAGTGCTGCCATGCTATTAACAATTCTGCGCCTCCTAGAGCACACCGTTTGGGCGACGTTCTCGGTAATACCGTCGCTGCTCTACTAGAATTCTTCCAACCCTATCCAGGAGATGAACAGATTCCCTGGTCAGATGACCGACGCGAGGTCAAGCGCTTCCGTGTAATGCGCGGGTGAATGCTTCGTCTTGGAGGACTCGTTCTCCAGCGAGGTTGTGACCCTACCACTGGAATATCTCCGAGTGCCGAGCTTTCAATTTTTAGATTGGTATGCTCGTCAGCGTGCCATTGCTCTTAACACGGAATACATTCGCTCACCAATTCATGACTTCCCGATTGAACAACTGCTGGGTGACGCTATTCAGCAGTATTTCAGGGATATAGGGTATCAATCGCCCATGTTCCTCGAAGTCGGAATTGGGAGGATACTCCGGGAGCCAGACGAACTTGAAGGTCCCGATGAATATCTTATAACCATCCCTATTAATGGGCGCAACTTGCACAAGCAGATCTCGGAGGAGATCCTGCTTAATCCGGGTCTGGACTTGGTAGGTTGGGTGCTGAAACGCCAGCTTAAGTGTGTCCTTCGTGAGAACGACGCTCGAAATGGCTGGCGGAATACTCACCGCTTCAAGTTCCTTGGTGATCTTTTTGCAGAGCCGGAGCTCGACGGGGGCGAGTTTCTTATCCACTGCAGAGGCTTCAGATTCCCGCTGACAGCGTCAAGGGAATAGCACGTACTGCCTCAATGCCTCGTCTCTCGGATCGTATTGTCGCGCGGCCACTGGTCATTGTTATTCGCGTCAATGGCAAGCCAGTTCGCGTGTTGGTGGACTCGGGTTCCCTCGGGACTTGGTATCGTCTGCGTTGGCTGATCAGCTGAAGCTCAAGCGAGGGAACTACAAGATCCCATTACCTTGTAGCTGGCTGTACAGGGATCTCGCTCGGAAAATTAACCACTCTGTGAACATCAAATTCAGCTATCAAGACATTGCTGAGGAGCGAAACTTTGGTTGCTAACCTTAGCGGATACGATATGATTCTGGGTACCGCGTGGATGTTTCAGCACCAGGTAAGCATCGGTTTTAATCCTGCTCGTGTTTGCATCAGAAGTGCTAACTCTGTTCCTCTTCAAGGCGTTGCTACAGCTCGCGTATTTGCTGGAGGAATTGGACTAGGCGAGGATGCCTTGCAGGCAGCGCGGGACGAGCTATTAAATTATGCTAAGCCTATATGCAAAACCGCGGACGAGACAGGCTTACCTCCATTACGCGCTATCAATCATACTATCCCTCTTATTGACGAGAATAAGATTTTACCTTGGAGACCTTCACGATGCCCTGAGGCCTTGAGGTCGCAATGGGATCTGAAACGACAGATGTACCTTAAAGCTGGTCGTTGGGAAGTCACCAATTCTGGCAACACTGCTCCCATGATGTTGATCCGAAGGTAAAAATGAACCCTCCCGGCTTGCGCGTGGTCATGGATTTGCGAGCGTGCAATGCAAACATGGTGAAAATGACTTCACCGCTTCCCGATATGGATGGAATATTGCGACGTGTGGCCTGCTGCAAATTCCGGTCACTCATCGATGGGCAGGATGCCTACGAGCAGATTCGCATCGTGCTGGAACATGTTCATCGTACAGCTGTTAGTATGCCTGATGGGAATATGATTAGTCTTGTATTGCAACAGGGTGACTGCAACGCACCTGCAACTTATCAGTCCCTAATGAACTATCTTTTTGGCCAACACATCGGCGTCTTCATGGATGTCTATCTAGAGGATATCATTGTCTATTCAAATACTCTTGAAGATCACATCAAGCATGTTAAAATTATAATTGACATACTTGAACGGGAAAAGCTTTATTTGAGCGCCAACAAGATGCAGCTTTTGAAGCCTGAATTGAACGTGTTGGGCCAGGTCGTGAGCGACGAGGGAATTCAGATGGATTCCCACAAAGTGGACACGGTTATCAACTGGAAAGTTCCGACAAATCGTGGGTTACTGCGCGGTTTCCTTGGCTCAGTCATGTACCTCAGAGGAGACGTTGCGGAGATTGGCAGTCCCATGGGAATTCTACACGAATTAACCAGTGATTCGGTACTTATAGATAGAGTTTTACTCACCAGCATGCATTCGAAGACGTAAAGTACCTCGTGAACAAACATCGTGACCACCATCAGATGCCTCTGGATTATTCGTCCGAGCCCCGAAAATCTGGTTTGTGACAGATGGATGCAGCTCAGCCATTGCTGGAGTCGTCTGCCAGGGAGATGATTGGAAAACTGCGAAGGTAGCGGCTTTCTTCTCAGCGAAATTGAACTCTGCGCAGCAAAATTATGCCATGCATGAAATCGAGATGCTGGCAGGCATCGAATCGATGCTTAGGCATCGCGATATCCTGCAAGGCTGTAAATTTACTTGGGTCACGGACCACAAAGGCTTGATTCACTTTGTGAATCAAAAGAACCTGTCTGGGAGACAAGCACGTTGGATTGAGAAAACCTCAAGCTTTGATTATAAAATTGAGTACGTGCCTGGGACCGAAAACGTTGTTGCAGACGCGTTATCCCGGATTTATTCCAATGACGCTCCCGGAACTGTCCACGCAAGGTCAGAATACACATATCATGATGTTATTAACAATAATGACCTGAATATTGACTCCATTGCTATGCTTGTGTTTGCTGGCATGGAGGCAATGGCTCTGTTGAATGACAGAGTGATGCGCTCGATGACATGCGCTGTGAATCCGGTGGCTCCCGCTGAAATTCGTTTGGGTCTGGCTCCCGTGCGTCCCCAAAGAAGGGTGGGAGTACCAAAAGAAAATACACGCGTAAAGCAAAGAAAGTTGTGGAGTCTCTGACGTTAAACATCGAAGAGTCCGCGCTGCCAGGTGGTGGTGGAAGTAAGAAGACAGGAGCAGCTGATGGCAGTGCTGATCTCCTTGATCCGTCACTTTGTGATCGGTCCATACTTCCGCGTGAGACAGCACAACACCAAATGCCCGTCCTCTAGCTATTTTGCGCTTATAAACACATCATTAAGGGGTGCAGGGTAGCTTCAGTGCTATACAAACATAGCTGTATACCTGAACTCTGTTAGGTGATATAAAGGAGAGTCAGAGCGAGCGACGACTACTGGCTGTAGTACTCAGAGCACGACTGCAGTGCCGCCGCGGCGTGTTGTACTCTGAATACACTACCAAGGAGATATACCCAAACTAGCCTATAACCGATTCAGGGGATTTATTCCTATAAAAGCGACCCAGAGACTGTACAGATGAAGTAGCGAGACTTAACATGTTGCGCGGTACATTAAACTGCGTAGGAGAGCGGCCGCGGTACCACCGCGGCGCCTCTCTGCAAAGACATAGTTGTGTTAAACGGTTACACTAAGGGAAAGCGGCCGCAGCATCCCATAGTTGTGTATACCTACCACAGTGCCTGCTAACGGGCCGCAGTCAACCATAGACCCATTGTTACCCTAAGACAGGGACTGCCAAAGCAATCAGACAATCACGTGGTGCTGCGGCGTGATGCGACCTGCAATCAAAGACACACAAGTCCTAATCGGATTCTAATGATCGGATTCAGGCATCCGGTACTTCGCGGGCCAAGCACTGCCTGCGCCGGATCCACCAAAGACAAGCACAGGAGGAATGTATTGAAAAGGCTGGGTTCAACCCCAGGCCAGCCGGCATCGTATGTGGGTGTGGAAGGCACGTGGTATTGCCAATATACCAAATATAGACCCGGGGGGTCAAAACCACGATCTCCGAGAGCATGCAGGGATCGACAAAGAACCACGAGGGAACGAACCTACATGACCAAGCACCACATCTCAGTTACTATATCTAGTTTATCTCCTTTCATTTGTACTAGTACTATAAAAGCAGCCTGTAGAACCTGCATACAGCCAGTTCATCGCACCGTCTATCGGTGTGGGTGTCCTCAGGCATATTTCGCGGAGATTTGTTTACTATCTCTGTTTGTAACTTGTCTATAAATTGAAGTTGGTTGTTGGCTCGAATTCTCAAGCAAGGGACTCATCAGTTAAGCTTCAAACGGTTAACCACCTGAGAATTGGTTGTGACTTGTCAACTGCTTTGCCTTCACACTCGTCAGGGAGAGTCCTGTCATTAGCTGTTGGATCGATTAGTTGGACTTTGCAGTCAACGCTTAAGCCGTTACTATAAAAGTAAGGAAACGACCCTAAATGAGGACAAGTTTAGGTCTGCTGTACGGGAGAGTCCTGCAGTAAAGAAATTGCAAGGAAGAATCAGCTTGCCTCATTATAGCAATTGGAATGGCCATTGCTGGGGATATTTTGTGAACACCAAGTACAAACTCTGCCCTGAAGCGATAGAACTATCTTTATAGTCACTACCTTCTTGTATCTGTCTCATACAAATGTTCATCCAATGCCGGCGGAAAGATAACTGCTGTAACTTGCCAAGTGAAGTGCCACGGGGACTTTGTTAGTGCCTCATAGTACTTGTTTTGTTGTTACCTATACAATCCAAACCTGCTGGCCACATACTATGGTCCGGACCCGAACTCACTAAGGATTGCGTAGTCTTTTGGGAGTGATAAGATATTGTTTGTGTGATTTTAGTGTTGTTTCCACAACACGCTATAACTAGCATATTCAAGACATATTGTAAGCGCACCGTTTCAGCGGAACCAAATCAACTACCCGACGCGACTCGCGTAGATCCTAGTTCAACTGGACCCACAACCCAATCCGGTGAAGAATTTGAACATCTGGACGACTCATTAATCAATGTTGTGAATTCCGGATGGCAAGGACTGGATCTTGTTCAGCTGATTAAAGGCAAGTACAGCAAGGATTCTTTCTTTAAACATATCCTGGACATGCCCAAGGCCTTTCGGAATTTCGAAGTCGAAGATGGCCTCATATACCTTAAGGATTCTGATCATAGAGTCCTCTGTGTACCCAGGTTGACGTACCGGGATCGAAACATTTGCGAGATTATTATCTCCGAAGCGCATTCCATCCTGGTGCACCTGGGACTAAGGAAGACTTTGGATTACCTGAAGGACCACTTCTGGTGGAAGGACATCGTCGACGACACTCGTAGTTATTGCGAATCTTGCATTACTTGCAAGCCTAGCAAGCCTAGCAACCAGAAGCCCTATGGGCTTCTGCATTCCTTGAATCCGCCGTTGGAAGCTTGGGACTCCATAGGAGTGGACTTTGTTGGGCCTCTGCCTGAGTCCAGGAATCGCGATGGAATATCCAATTCCCTCGTTGTCGTTATTGACTTGCTAACAGGCATGATACATTTAATTGCAGCGCGAATCAACTATATGGCGAAACAATTGGCCAAACTAATGTTCGAGCATATCTACAAGCTTCACGGGCTCCCAAAATCTGTCGTCAGTGACCGCGACTCGCTCTTTACCAGTGTATTCTGGAAACGATTATATGAACTCATCGGTGTCAAGCTGAAGATGTCGAGTACGTATCACCTGGAGACAGATGGAGGAACGGAACGCGCTAATCGCACAGTGACTCAAATGTTGAGGCAATGCATTGGGCCAAAGCAAAAGGACTGGGTGAGTAAACTCCCAGCCATTGAGTTTGCCATGAACTCCGCTCGTTCGGAGACAATGGGGTATTCTCCGTTCTTCCTGAACACCGGGCGGATGCCGCGATCTCTCCTGTGGGATTCCGATCGCACCCGCGAATATGCAGGTGTTGCTAATTTTGCACTGCAGCGACACCTCGCGATCATGGCTGCTCATGACGGCATGATCGCGGCACGGGTGAAGCAGACTCAGTCTGCTAACCGCAAGCGCCAGCCGGCGCCGTTTGAAAATGGAGACCTCGTTTATCTAAACTCCAAGAACATCTCTTTCGAGAAAGGTTTAGCTCGCAAGTTAATCCCCAAGTACATTGGGCCTTATTTAATTATTAGGGGCTTCACGAACGGCTCCTTTCAGCTGGAATTACCTGCTAATATGAAGCAGAGGGGTATTCACGACATATTCCACTCCTCTTTGTTGCGGGTTCACGTCCCCAGTGATGATCGTAAATTCCCAGGGCCTCGAGAACCAACTCGGTATTTCTCTTGACGACGAGACATACGAATGCGCCGTTGACAGAATTGTTAGCCACTACGGGCGCCGCTCAAAAGCGCTTTTCGAGATTCTCTGGAAGGCAGGTGACAAGAGCTGGATGCCTTATGCTCAAGCGAAACGTCTGCAAGCTCTAGGAGAGTACCTGGAGGCAGTGGACGTTTCAGACATTAAGGAGTTACCATATGGAGCAGGTAAACCTCCCGCCGATGGAGAAGAACTCCTAGTGGAAGCGTGGTGTCTCACTTCTGGACATATAAGGCTGGAGAACCTATTGGTGAGTTCTCTAACCCCTCGACTTTCCCTGACGCAGTGGCTATCCCTGATACTCAAAACATCTTCTCGAGCTCGTTTGGCACCCCCAACGACTTGAGCCTTCGTACTCTTGCATACAACGATGGCCATTCCGCTCTTAAGCGTGTCACTGCTCGCTACTTCCACTTATATATTCCCAACGTCGACTCTTTCCTCCTCGAGGCCCACACTGTTCGTCATTATATCGACTACAGCAACACTCTTATCTCGGGCGACGATATTCCCGACCTCATGCCGGTGTTTTACAACGTCTTCGCACAGGAGACCAACAAGCACGATAACTCGGATCATTTCTGGGTGTATCTCTCGGATGGCAAGATCGTCTGGAAGGAGGGAGCTCTTCCTCCGACCGCCGATGCCTACTGTGTCTATGACCAGGACATCCTCGAATGCCCCGTGCTGGGTGTGAACGAGGTCACCGTCACCAGGGACTACTTCGACAATGCTCAGCACCTCGTCGAGCTTGAGCGTCGCCGCGAATTGAAGTACTACCGCCTTCGTCTTGACAAGAAGGCCGGGGTTTCTCACTCTGTCATCGACACGACCTCGAAGGACGTCATGGAGGGCTTCACGAAGAAGCGCAAGGCTCTCGAGGCTGCCGCTGAGGAGGCCACAGCCAAGAAGCAGAAGGCGGACGATGGGGCAGGGCCTAGCGGGGCCGCTGCCACTGGTGGAGATTCTAACATGGGCTGAGACTGCCTGGGCGGCAGTCTGGAGGGCGGATGTAACGGTGCGCTACGCGCCGTACTCTTTCCCCTTCTCCACATTCCTTTCCCTCATCATACTTACATTCTTTCTTTCTTTTCATTTCCTTTCTCGTCCCGTTAACTCCTGAACCGGCACTCGATATACCCGGGATTCATTCAGCTCCTTGATGCTATACATCACTATATAAACCTACAATGTAGTAGACTAGCTCTTTGGTCAATCTATCATTATGCCACTTACCTCTGCTGGAATCGACCACCCCAGCTGTTGCGAACCTCTTACTTGTGTGCCGAAACTGGTCGTCGTCTACCTAACATCAGTGTTATCTAGCCGGCCTCTCTCTTCCGTCACAAACGCTTGCGAACTAAACGGCTGCGGCACTCTGCCGCAAAACAGCAACAATACAGCCGCATTCGTTCGTTGCCATGAGTGGACTTCAACATTTGCAAGCAAACGATTCTGATACACGGATTAGACGTCCTGGAAAGGATAGAAACTTCTCATTTTCTGTTCTAAGGTTCAACAAACGGAGGTACGACGTCAAAAATTCTTGAAGCGTCTGTCTAGGAGAGACTAGTTCTAAGGACATTTGACGATAATGTTCTCATTGAAAACAGCAGTCTCAATTGCGCCTGAGTTGGTCTTGCACACACCGCAGCAATTGTCACCATTTCTTCCCGCATGATCTATGGCACATTTCTCCTTCGGGGACTACCTAGTAGCATTTTGGTCCCTGCAGCTGTCCTCGGTAACACAATAATCCACAGTGTGCGCCGCTCGTTGTCATCGGCGACAGTTTAATTTTGACTTCATTGAGAATTTTTCAAGGCCGCGCTGACCACAACTAAGTGGGATTGGATTATCCATGGCTGAGATAGGGTGTGGTTGACCTATATGAGTGAAATCCCTCGGATACTCACATCTGCGGCACTCACTCTGCGGCAACACAGCCAATCTGCGGCAATGTACCCTTGCCGCTCAAGTCAACGTCTGATGTATAGTTTTGAGGTTATGGAAGAAAACGAATCTGATACACCAAATGAATGCAACAAAGCGGTCAGTTGGGGATTTTAAGTGAGTTATTCAACACGTAGTCGTTGCTAGAAAAACATTGCCAAAGGCGTATCGCCCACGTAATCTGGATTGTGGGGTAAGTGATCGTTGGACCTAAGGGTTCCAACCCGTCCGTTAAACGGGACGGCCGTCGAAAAAACGGCCATTTATTTCGATGGGACGGGTATACCCGTCCGTCGGAGCGCTGGTGGGAGGCTAGGAACGGACGGGTCCCGTCCGTCCCGTCCGTCACGGCCGTTTTAACGGGTTACACCCCTCCCGTCATTAACGGCCGTTTTGGGCCGGGGTGACGGGTCTTAGTGGGCTCGAATCGTGACAAGTAGACCAGTAGGGTAGGTCTACAAAAATTTCTAATCTTCTCCGGCTGCCTTCTTAAGTGCCACCCGCGCCACACGTAACCGAGCCTTGACGAGGATCAAGGTTTACATAGTCTCCGCCTTCAAGCTGGCGCGATGAAGCCCAATTATGTCGCGGCAGCCGGAGAAAATGTGCTCAACAGTAACGGCTGAGTTTTAAAAAATAGATTCAGCAGGATGAAGGAATAATTTGAGACAGAAACATACCAAGAATGTCACTTCCTGGTAGCGCCTGGAAAACCCCGTCAAACCCGTCAAACGGGCGGGAACGGGTACCCCGTCAACGGGTCAACCCGTCCCGTACCCGCCCCGCTTCAATGTCGCCTCTCAGTCCCCAACGGACGGTTTCCGTCCCGTCTGAATCCGTCCCGCCCGTCAACCCGTCGAAAACGGGCACGGGTTGGAGCCCTATCGTTGGTACGAGTTTCTGAGACATAATGGTACTGATATTCCGAATATTGCACCCCCTAGGCTGTTGACCATGCTCCGCAAACCTTTATGACAGCCCATAGTCAATTTAGTTCGATGTGAAGAAGTTTCACTGTCCTGATTCCAACAAGCGACCGGTAGTTTGACGGGAAGGTCGTCACATTCATCAATTTGGACTGCTTCGCTACTTCTAAAGGTATAGAACCGTGGATTTTCCAGGATCCAAGGCGGCCGTGGAGTGGTCAAGTTCTAGTGTTGTGAAGGAAGAATATTCGAGTTCGTCTTGACTCAGGTATACTTCCTGTCGCATCGTGAGGTATAATTGGTCGGAAGACCTAAGACACTTAAGGGAAATGAATCTAGAGCGAAAAGAAATCCAACTGGGCTGAAAGCTTGAACATTGTCAGCAAAAGCGCTTGGTAGATCGGTGTGATAATCTGAAAATTGGATTGCACTCTTGCTGAATGCCATGAAGACAAGGCGTTGGATTCATGCTACAAGCAAATGCGCATCGAAATACGGCTGTACGGTAATGATAAACGAGGCGGAAAGCAACATGACTGAATGTGACGCTACGGCAGTGGGACAATGCTGCGGCGGTGCCGCGGCAATCGGACTTTTTGCTGCGGCTTGGCTGCGGCAGTCTGCGGCACTTACAAAGGCACAGCGGCACTTTATCCCTGCCCCACCTGAGGCTTTGGCTGCAAATCAATTATCTTCAAAAACAAATCTCTCTGACGTCGCGGATCCTCCTTGATTGTACGTTTTTGACAACAAGGAGCATGCAGAGACAGAAAGAACGTAGTTTGCATATAAATTTTGCATTAAAAGATGATTAAATATACAAGTGAGAGTAGGAAAAGATCATAAGCTGGATTCGCGTTTTGCATTCAAGTTGTGGATGCCAATGGGGAGTGCGACGGCCAGGCCGGTGGATCGAGAGAGACTCAGGAACAGAGGTAAGCAAAAATCGAGGAGCATCAATTGAACAAACCCGTACACACTTTGGGAACAGCTGTAATGTACGGTGTGGCAGAGCCGTATGGCCGACGTGTGGAAATTCAACCACATGTTGGTTTCGGTTCTAACATGATGTTATTTTTATTTTAGCTTACATCATCGTTTGTCCAGTAAATATGCGCCCACGGCGCCGAATCATCATCTTCCTGCTTTCGACGCTCATCTGTGTGAGCTGTGTGGGCCAGTGCCCAAATCTAGTGTCCTCAGTGTCTCCTCCAGTGAACTATCGAACAATACAGTGCAGAACTCGGTGCTCTGAACCCATCGGCATCGCGGATTCACGCGGAATCTGCCCCACGACCTTTTACACGACCTACGACTACCCTCTCGATCCACGTCTCTATCACTCTATCTATATCTATACCCTCATTTCCCATTGCCCTTTCCATTGGTTCTATTCTATAATCGACTGGCCACCGACCCTATTGAAGAACCCGCACCCCAGGCATTTTGCCCTACCACAACGGCTTGCTCAGTCCTTCCACCGATGAAGCTATCAATCCGCTATCAGCATTTCACCAATCGTGGGTGTTCCACTCTCTTCCCGTTGCCATTTGTACTTGCGACTAATTCGCGCGAGTTCGCTGTGCCTCCGCTTCATTCCGCTCGGGTCTACAGCCAGGACAATGAGGTGGACAATTCCGTAGAAAAGCGCGGCTGTCTCGATCGCTGGCCAGACGCCTGCTCCCAACGCAAGCGGGAAGAAAAGGAATCCAAGAGTAATGGCCGTCAGGTACTCTGTCGCCGATATCATAGCCAAGACGCGCATGAAGAGTGCAGCGGGCGCCTGCCTCTGCGAGAGTAATAGCAGGACGGACACCGCACAGGCTATTGTCGTGCCGATACCTGCATATGCATGCGTGGACCCGAGCTCCGCAAGACGCACTTTCGCAGAAGAGCATCCAACAACGCCGGCGGCGGACGCGAATGGGAGCAATGGCCAGGTCTGTCCGAGACGGAAGGCGACGTAGGGAATGTCTGCGGGAGCAGAGAGCAGGCAGAATATGACACAGGTGTGGTGCGAGGAGAGGAATGCCAGAACGCAGAATGCGAGCCCGATGGATATGCTCCGCCAATCGGCAGTCGGTGTGTCCGCGGGGGACAGACTGCCTTCGTTCACGACATCCGAAGATACGTCGCACAGAAGGACGAGCTTCGTAAAGCCCTGCTTGCTAAATTCATTGAGGCGAAACCCGTTTTCCTCTACAGATGTGCCCGTGGCACTGTTGAATGTCTGAAATAACAAATAATGCGAGACCAGCTGTCGTAGCTGGCGAATGCAGAAGCTGAGATTCCCGATGCCGGTGAACAAGGTTGCGTCGGTGAAACACAAACGTTCCGCGTCAGCGAAGAGAAGCAGCACGCTTTCTAGCATGAGACAAATGAGTTTGTCGGAGACTTTATTAGTTCTGAAACCCATGGCAATCTGGGCAGAGTACAGTGGGTTCCAGGGTCCTCGGTTAGCACGCGGTGCGGCTTGAAGTTGGAGGCTGCGGGTGGTCCAAAGGCATTCCATCATTCTTAGAAACTTACAAGGACCGGATTTTTGAGACGATGATACCACTTTCCGCGCCACTTGAGAGACTCGCTCTACCGCCCAGATCATGGCTGCCAACTTTCCAGCTGGAGACCCCGAATCGACAGAAAGCAGTGACGGGAGGATATTCCATGCTATTGCGGACATAAGCATGTCCAGTTGATCCAAGTAGCTTTGGAGGAGACTCTCGAACGCGGCCCAATCCGTATATTGCCTTTCAGCGGCAACCTCGCCCGTGAGATGCAGATAAAAGATCACGTTCCTGGAGTCCAGAGCCATGTCAGTGGATTTAATGGCGAGGAAACGGGTACGCCTCACCTGAACGCATACGCACTGAGATGCCGGGTTTGTAGGTCGGAGAGCGTCTCCTGGCAGAGATTCAAGAGTGGGCCCATCTGATCCAATATGCAACGCGATTGGGAAATCTTGTTACGGAGGGCCTCCGGAAGGGCGTTGCTATTGCTAGCCGAATACGCCCGAAGTTCTTCCCCACATTTCCTGGACCATTCTCGATCCTCCATTACGGCTTCCCGCTGACGGTCTAACCACCGTTGCTCTTCCTCCACAGAATCGCAGGAGGAAAATGCGGGATCCTGGCAAAGCTGTGTCTGGAGCCTGAGGCGGTCAATGTCGCGTCGATTAGGTGAATCCGGCTGAACACCTCTCGTCGACGAGTCGTCGAGACGTTGGCGACAAAGGTCAGCGGTGTGCTGATATCGGTTGAGTGAATCCTGGAACTTCCGGTCCTGAAGGGCAATGCAGCATATCTTGAGTAGGGATGATGGACCCGTCTCTGCCACAGACTTGTATAGTGTCTCGAGCTGTATAAAGATTGGGCCCAAGCCACCGGCTATATTGCTGTCGAGCTGGAGCGCAGCATAGTCCGAGGACTGAAAATACTCGGTCAATGTTCGATGAACAGGGACCAGATGCTGTCTGGATGAGCGACTGTCTTCTCGGAAAGTGGCTTCCCGAATATCGAAGAGAACCCCCGCTGCACGCCGGGCAATGGAATCGATGTTTTCCCTGGTAAGTGCCAGCTTTGAGGGCAATGAAGACGAGTCCGACTGCAAGACCTCCAAGAAGATCTCCCAAGTGACGGCGCTGGGAGAGAATACGATAAGTTTCAACAGAACCTCCAACACACGGTCAAATCCGGATTCGGGCGGAAGCTTTGTAAATCCCTGAAGCTGAAGGTGCAGATAGTAGGAATACATCTTGAAGATGCCGGGCGGTGACTTTTGCAGAAATTTGATCCGTGTGTCGGGAAGAAACATTGACATGTCTTCCTTTTTAATGAGGTTTTCGAGGAAGAATACGTATAGCAGCATATTCTCGGATCGTTTGACGATATCTTGGACCAGAGTTTCATCAACCTGGTGGCCCTCCGGGAGATAACTCCGAACGACGTGGCGGGAATAGGCCTCGAGATCGGCCTGGGTGGTGCCGCTGCTCCCCAGAGTCACTTTGGGCCAATCGGCGAGTAGCTTCTCCTCACGCGACCCTTTAGAACCGACAAGTAGAAGATGCGCATACTGCGTGACAAAGTTGTGGAGGATCCACGTTGTCAATCCGCGCCCTTGTGTAGCTTCACATTGATCGACGGCATCTACAATTATCCTGTCCAAGACGTGAATAATGAATCTAATTTTCATAGACTGAAACGCACCAAACCGTGTCAAACGACTCCAATAATTTTATGAGCCATTTCTGCAAGTCCGCATCCTGATATTTATCGGATTGCGAAGACAGGGCGTAATCGATAAAATTGTCCAAGAGCGTGACATCTGCTATACTCTTGCGGTGCTCTTTCGACAGAAGTTGCCGCAAAAAGCTCATGGCGATTGCTTTGAATGAGGCTTTTTGTGGCAATTTGGAGTATGGATCGACAGTGGGATCTGCCCCACAGAAATAGTAGAGCAATGCTCCGCGCCGATGCCCATCCTTCTGTGGCATTTTCGCCACTTTTTGAATCATATGTGCGGCGAAAACAGATTTCCCGGTACCCGGCCTCCCGGTTATAAACAGCTGGCCGGCTTCATGAGATAGCCAGCTTGTGATGGAGGGATGTGAATCACTCCATGCGCAAGGAGTTGCTATGGAGCTTGTCTTTGCGATGTACTGGTCGAGGTGGTGTTCGTAATTTGTGCAATGAAGGCGCTCGAGTACTGAGCCTATTAAGGTACCTGTGGGTAAAATGACGTTATTATCGGGTTCTCGGGGACAAAATGTCGCTGACGCGAGTATCTTTCGGATTGTGCCTTTGTAAAGTTCACCAAAACTCCAAAGTGCGCTAAATCGAGCGCATCTCGCATCTTTTTCCTCGCATCTCGGACGTCGCGCAAAATGGTGGTCGACTTGAAAGTTCGCATGACTGCGAAAGACAAGTTATTCTGTGCCAGCCGCTGAAAATCTCAATAAGATGGACGTACCCCGCTGCTTAATTGATTCATCTTTCTCTACTCTAGGTTTTAATAGGCTCCCCAAAGAATATATCGAGGTACTGACCACCTACAAAGCCCTTCACATCACTGACGAAAGTCACAAAAGCTGTCAAAGCCGAAATAATCGCCCGATGTTCTGGGTTGGAGGGCTTTGACACCTTCACCGAATGGGTGATTAGGGGAAGCCCATCGAATACGTCGTTGAGACCGCCGAGAACCTCTGACATATGCATCGATGAACAAGCATTCCAATTGTAAAGGGATCATACCGTCCAAAATGTCTGACTTCGCAGCAGCGATCTGTATCGGCGCGTTCTCAATCCAGTCCTGCCAGCGGAAGAAATGCCTCACCGTGACGATAAACTTGACCGCTCCGTACACCGGGCCCGCCACTGTGTTCATGTTGGCGAGGGATTGTAGGAACGAGTCACAGCTGTCCAAAAATTGTTTGGAGTTTTTCATGACAATATTGAATTTGTGAACGCGGAGCTTGAGTTCGTCGGGTTTGAGTTTGCAATCTTTCAAGAGGTGGGCGAGCGAACCGGCCCCGGTTTCGCCATGCAGCTCGAAACTGTCCAGGTCTTTCACGAGGCCCTGAAATTCCGTGCATAATAAAGAAAGATCCCGCTGGGGCGTTGAATCTGAGGACATGCAGACAGAGAAAAGTTTGGCGGCAATTGCTGGACCTAGAGACGCGCTTGTCATCACCCTCTTTATAAAATTAAGCCTCTCTGTCCGAAGCCGTATCTCCGTATGGTTATATTGCGCAGCATAACCAAGCACGGCAGACAAGAGCCATTAGCGCCATCCAACCGGCATGCATGCAGAAGGCAATCATTATGTTCATCTCCGCTCGCATGCCGATCTGCGGACTCTGAGTCTGCAGATTGTGGAAACATTTCAAAACAACTTTCTTAGACTGCTCTACAAAAAAGTGTCAAACAGAAGTGGAATCCGGCCAGGCTAAACGAATCAATGTATTTTTGGTTTACTGGCAGGAAATAAGGTGAGCAAATGGGAGCCGGCGGGCCGCTGTGGCAAAATTATGCACGCCGGTTCCGGCCAGTTGGGCGTCACATTAAATGAACATGCATGTCAGCTCTTGACACACGCATGTCAGCTCTTGACACACGCATGTCAGTTCCTGACATACATCTGCGCGCCTAAGACTCCCTGCGCCGGCAATTGCAAGGTTTTCGCAGCAGAATATCCACAGCATTGCAATCTGTGGGCTAATTTATCTTCAAATCTCCCGTCCCTGTTTTCCAAATTGCTCTCACTGCTTCAAGGCGAGCAGTACTTCGAGTTCAAATTGTTCCGAGTCTGGCTTACGACACGGGAAATGAGCTATTTTGGTTTTGGTTCCTGTGGCACACCGTCTAGCGCTGTTAATTTATGCTCGGTGTCTGAAAACGGGACGTCCACCCAGCCCACGCACCAAGTTAGCCTCCAAGATGGCGATGTCCCGGGTGGTCTCCAGCTTTTCGTCCATCCTGGGCGAAGCTCAAGCAATTCAGACCTCGACATTACACACCTTCTCTCTGTTTCTTAAATCGTTCGGCACTCTCACCGCTCAGAATGAGTCAGTCACCAACCTGCATATTCCGTGAGTCCGAGATATATGTTTGACTGTCGCTGCTCATGCTGGCTGTGGCATACTAGAAAGAAGCACTACTACTTGACGAAGGATATCCGGCAGGAGGAGATGGCATCCCTTCTTCGAGAACTTGCCAATCCGACACGTTCCTGCATCGCTTGTACAGGTGGCTACGGGATGGGAAAATCGGCTCTCGCACTCCTCGCCATCCACGACCCATCCGTCGCGGCCGTCTTTGACCGCCATTGCTGGATTAATTGCCATGCCTTTACCGACCCAGTGCACTTTCTTCAGGTTTTGGCGACGCAGATGGGTGTACCTCCGGCCGAGTTTCCCCCGTCTGCGTGTGGAACCCGGCTGGAGACAATAGTCATCGCAATCCAACGCCTGCATCCTGCAGGCCGAACTCTGATCGTACTCGATGATTTGGATCACCTTTACTTCCTCGATAAATCATTCACCGATGCGGCGATTAAAGCGCTGGCAAACATACAGGGTTTAACCTTGTTCTTGACTGTGAATGGCTGGACGCCGGCCCCTCCTCCCGTAGTCGAGTGGTCCTTGCAGCTCAAGGCTCTCACCCAGGAAATGGCCGAATATCTTTTTCACTCGATTTACCCGGTTCCCTTTCAGAGGAGAGAGCTCGCCGAACTCGTGAGGGTCGTTGGGGCAGTCCCGCAATACATTGTCATTCTTGCAAATCTGGCGTACGAGAAATGGCTTCAACCAGCGGACTTGTTGCGGATTATAGATGACCCAGCGACAAATCTTCTGGGGGCCAAAATGGATGGCCACAAATCTTTGGAGACATCTATACGTGCATACACGCCGGAAGACAGACTTGGGCGGGATCCCCACGCGCTGCGAGTATTTCATGTCCTCGCCGCACTGCCTGGAGGGATACCGCGAGACCGCTTGAGGTCGTACGTTGGGTTACCCTCAGAAACAATTGATTCTATCTGTGACCAACTGGCAAATCTCTCCTTCATTCAAATGGAGCACACCGGGCACCTAATGCTGATGAGACCTGTGCGCGATTATGCGCTGAGGTTCTCTGAATTTGATGACCAGACCCGACAAGTACTCTTGTCCCAGGTCATCTCCCTCGCGGAAATGCCAAAGAGCAGGCTTCGTCCCGGTACCGCCGAATTCCCCAAGACGGTTCGGCGATTCGAGAACGAGAGGGCCAATCTTGAGAACATCCTCTTTACATTCCTAGACCAAAATATTCCAATCGCAATCGAAGCTGTCTTGCGATATTTGACGCCACTATGTGCGGTGAGGCCATCTTTGAAATTGGGGGCGAAGGCCGTGGAAGTTGCCGAGAAATACTCTGATCCACGGCTCCTTGCTCAGGCCCTCCGAGCCTTCGCGGAGGCCCGATACAGCAGTGGTGACTTGGGTGCTGAGTGGCTACTTGCGAGAGCAGAGATCTTGTTCGACAGCTGGGACGACGAGGATAGCGTTATAAGTGCGCTGGAATGCCGGTTTCTTCTGGCGGACATCCGATACCGTACTGGCGGTATGCCGGAAGAGCTTGAATACCCGGAGGGCTTTGAAGACGCGGTAAAACTTTCGTCAACTCTCAGCAGCGAATCCGGGAAACGGTGTCATGCACACGGTATCCTGAAACTTGCTTCATGGACCAGGAACTATAGCCATTCGCAAAATCTTGTCGAGACTGCGCAAGCTATATTCAAAGATTTGGAAGACGACTACGGGCTGGCTCAGTGTGCCCTCCGTTTAGGAAAATTGACGCTGAGCGACGCAGCCGTAAAGTTCCAGGACTTCGGCGACCTTGAGATGGTGGCCAGGTGCTACAATGATATTGTCTCCGAAGACGTTGAATACATCAAGGTCAATAACTTCCGGGACACATACCTCACTCGGGGAGGTGGAAGCGACGAGGTCCTCAGTTTGCTCAGAAAAGCCATCGATATTTACGAGGTTCTGGGACGGCACCTCGATGTCGCGTTCTGCCAATATCATCTGGCACAACTTCTCCCGCCTTCGGAAGCCGTCACGTTGTATTCCCGCGCCATACACCAGTTCAAGTTCTTCGCATTCACCCATCACCGCGAGCGCGCAACGCTCGATATGTGTTACTCATTGATGGAGGAGGGAAATTACTCTGAA
Organism: Mycena leptocephala; assembly: GCA_029378395.1. Taxonomy (NCBI): domain Eukaryota; kingdom Fungi; phylum Basidiomycota; class Agaricomycetes; order Agaricales; family Mycenaceae; genus Mycena; species Mycena leptocephala. The sequence goes on along the minus strand of JARJLF010001683.1, from coordinate 32,489 downwards.
GCCATCCCATATCTTGAAGGTCTTCAGGAAATAATTGGATACTGTGGGCAAATCTTTGTCGTGCGGTGCAGAGAGCTGCTCATAGAATGCCACTGCCGGTTGAATGCCGTGCGCCCAGCTCTCCAGGCTGTGAGAGGAACTCTAGATGCCCTTCAGCAGCTGGACAGCGACGACTTGTACGAGATCGAATTGCTGACCCCCATATACACAAACCTGTTGGCCGCGTTGGATGGACCGTCGAATACGCCGCCCGCTATTGCCTTTGAAACCCATGCTCAAGGACACGACAGGTTTATTGAGCTGGCAGAAGAAACAGAATCGCAAGACAAGGCCGAGTTCGCGCCCCTGTACCTAAATTCTATATTCTTACCTCAACTGAAGAATGCAGATGAAGAATACTGAAGCGAACGGGCATAGTATGACGTTCCGGATGTAACATTATTCATTTTGGGAAAAAAACTCTGAGTCCCAAAAACTTAAACTTCTTCAAATTCTGGAATGCCTCCATATTACATGAGTACCAGGTAGGTGTAAGATGTGTATCCTATATCTTCCATGGCTGGATTCAGAGCTATGAATCCCGGATGTGGCTGTGCTCAAGCGTCTTCCGAACTTCCGAACCAGTGGCTGTGCTTTTTGGCCTTCTGAGATGAACAGGTGGGAAAAGAATGTCAGAAAATTTTCGAAAAAAATCAGGGAGGTTGATATGATGTTTGCGATTGCCTTTGACATAGAAAATCTCTTGATGGCATCACTTCCTAGAGCGGAAAGCGCAAGATACGCGACCGAAGCCACTGATTGGGAAGTTCGGAAGACGCTAGACCACAGCCACATCCGGGATTCAGAGCTTTGAATTCAGCCATAGAAGATGTAGGACACGCAAGGTGAAATGGAAGTCCTAGTCGTGGTCCTAGTGCAGGACGCGGCAAACGACGATTCTTGTGGACCACAGAGGTCCACTAGGCCCGATAGCGGCGCCGATACAGATCGCTGGGCCCGATTGACAGGTTCATTCGTCAGGAGTTCATCGAGCAAGCCAAACTTGAGGGGGAAGGAGGAATGAGAGCCTCGAAAAGGAAGTCTAGCAAACGCGGGCAAACACTGCCCCTTTCTCCGAACTATCATGGCGATGGTAGCAATTCTTGGCGCGTGTCTTATGGAACCAGTTCCTCATTCAGTCATCTCACCTCCTTCCCAACGTTCTGCTTGAATAAAGAGGACTGGAAAATCTTACCGAAAGTGGCCGGGTAATTCTCTTGGGCTCGGTTTCCGCATCCACTGGGCGCTCTGCATTAGGAAAAGCTAATTCGTCGACGATCTGTTTCTGTTCTTCAAGGCGCATTCGATGGATGGAAAAGGAATTCCCCGCCTAGTGGCAACGTGCAAAACCTGAAACAAACTTCGGGGCATGTGTCAGGTGCAGTCCATGGAAACGTGCGAGAACTTGAACGCAAACATGTCAACTAACTTCGGGATGGTACAGGTCAGGCGTAGTTGTTGCGAAGAATAAAGAAACTTACGAGGTAACGTGCATCTTGTACGCAACGCAGTTAACAGCGAAGTAGTTTGCAGGTGGGGGGCGTTCGATGGAAGAATGAAGGAATTTCCCCGCCTGATGGGAACTTGTAAGAACTGATATAGTAACTTCGGTGTGGGTAGATCAAGCGCGTTTAGTGCAAGAATGGAGGTGGAGTTTGCTTTCCGCCTGATGAGAACGTGCAAGAACCGAGAGTCGGAAGAAATGTTGATTGTAGCACTTGAGTCCTGTTCTTACTTACTTTCACCCATGCTTAATCTTTCCCTGTTCCCCATCCCTACAAAATTTCCCTCACAAGTTAATGCTCGTATAAATATACAGACGATTGCGTGCGCGTTCATCCGACGAGGATGACGGTGTGGATATGAGTATGCCTAGGCATTACCTGCTCGCGTCAAAAGGACCGGCCTTGAGGAGTGGAAGCGTACGTCCAGTAGGCATGCCAGTCCGAAGTCGAAAAGTCGCTCAAGCTCTTTCTGTGGGAGAAGAGGCGATGCAGTCGAATGTACAACAGGCAATCTGTCTATTCATCTTTTACGGGAGGAGATCACTGGATCGATGTACATCACCCTCTGCATAAAATTATGCATGTGTGAACTTATTCCTTCTCTATCCCCCTGCTACTGGACTCCGCCAACAGACGGGATGATATCAAGGGGTGATATCAGAGACATGAGATATGTTGGAGTCTGTAAATAAAGCTCTTGAGCTATCAGCGGAGTGTGAGAACAAGTGAATAAAAAAGGAAGGCTTCTTGCCTTTATACTCGTCGCACAGTGCTGCTACCCCGTCGGGATGACTCTCCAACAGGATGGCCCCAAGCCACCTCACTAACTCAGGGCTTGCCCTCCACGCAGCAATTAAGAGGGTCGAAATCAGCGAAATCGGCGTAGACGTTGGCGCACAGGCCGGAGACGCTCTGAATGCCGACGCTGGTTTCCCTACCAGCGCAAAGATCGCACTCATGGTCGGTAAGTAGTACACTGCCATAGCTCGTTGTCTCGGCTTCACGCGCAGCCCATAGCGGGTCTCGTGGCGTTTCTAGTACTGGTCTACTTGAAACTCCGTAGCAGGCCGAAGACGACTAAAGCGCAGGATACTGCTCAGAAGCTAGAGGAGTCCGACGGAGACTGATGAGCAGAACATTGAGTCGGTTCCCTTGTCTCCTGTGTCGCACCTGAAACTGAAAGGCAATCCCCAGGATCCCCTCCCTCACCGTCAAACCCCACTATATACCTTCCGTTGAATCGGTTCACGCGAAAACGTTGTCCATTATTCCCAAATAAAAACGAACTTTGGAACCTATTTTTTGCATTTTGAGTACATTGCGAGTGAACCTCGCCGAAAACTACAAACAGAAAGTATTGTCAGCCAAGGGACACAAGAAGGATATAGAAAGCTGAAGCACACATGCCGGTCATATCTACCTCTCCAACTCGGATCTACTGCGCGTATAGTAATGCGCGCGCAATGTCGGTGTCCACATTGTGGGGGATAGGGCCTTGTACATTATTCGTGTTTACAAACCGGTTTTTAAATGGATCAGCTCAAAAGGCCGGTTTTTAATCATGGACCATTGGCTAAGTTGGCCGATTATCTGCCAACATTTTCACTTCTTCCGTGTTCCAAGACTGCAAGCTTCATGTCTGATAGAGCTCGGGTTTCAGTAAACGGAAGAGGTGCTCGAGTTGTTCATTGTAGTGTGACATCCCGCAAGGACACCGGCGGGTCAGTATTACCATTTTCAGGGATTTACTGGCGGAAACACCTGTTGTGGGGCAAATTCGATCCCCAGCCTTGTATACTGGTCAGGATAAATCTATATTATCGTCGTTTAATTAATGGGCTTTGTGAAGTTAATCTGGTTTTATACACTGTTCACCCTCCTTACTGACATTTCGGATCGACCGTTCCCATACTTGGCGAGGATAGAATTGAACCGATGTGTGAGTGAGATATTGGAGTTGGAATACCACTGAGACTGGAGGAACACATTTTCCAATATCGGAAAAGGCTTTCTGAAACTAGACAAATTAGTAGTAATAAAAGAAAATGGGAATTCTATGTCTTTTGGCTAGGGCAGAAAGAAGCACTGAAGTAGACCAAATCAGAGGCCACTTTCAGTGGCTTAGAATTTTTCTTGAATCAAATCCCTCAGAAAGGGTTCCTGAAAGTTGAACATTCAGGAGTGCTTTCCAACATGCCGAAAAAAAGGCTTTTCGCTGCCATTTCAGATTGGGCTGAAGATTTTTATATATAGGAATCTTTCAGCAGAATCCGAATTCAGGTATTTTAATGACAAGTACTCATATGTATTGTACATCAGCAAACCCTGATTTTGGCCGAAGTGGCTGTAGTTCGGCTGTAGTTGCCATAGTTCCGGCCCTCCTACGTAGTGCTCTATAGTTGCTGTGTAGTAGCCGGGCCTCTACGTAGTTCCTGTAGTTGGTGGGGTACTATGTAGTCCTTTGTAGTATGGCCAATTTATATAGTGCGCCTGTAGAAATTCTGGTTCTACATAGCTTTGGGCCACACTTTCTAATACACACACATATACACAACACGTCATGTTTACTCTGCACGGGAAAGTAACGCGTTTGTGACCGGACGCGACAAAAATTGACACAGTGTCAGTTCTCCGGAGGGCAAGAGAACACGACGATGCCCAAAGTATTCCTTTCCGACGACGACCTCACTTGAGCGCTCTTGAGGCCCAGGGTCCTCTGCTTTAGCCATAGAAATTCTGACTCTACGTAATCTGGGTCCTTACATAGCACGAACTCGAATTTCAGTCAGCGTATCTTGCTCGCAGATCGTCTATAACTTCAAGCTTAACATCATCTTGCTTTTGGCAAACTTATGATTCCTGATCATTCGACAACAAAATAAACATACAAAAGTGAAGCAGTATCAACAGTTTGTGACATGCCAGCGAGTCGGGCATACAATGCAAGCAGTCTGAGCGGACGACTGGCAGCCCACACCCAACTGAATGCTTCTCACACGCTAGCTCGAGAAGGGAGGAAGCGCGTCACACATAGGCACCGAATGTGTGCTCACGGCGCTTGTGGCGACCTGCGCACATTCAGCGGGAACGTCGCGTGCGGTGTCCGCGGCAACATCCCACCCGACATGAGTGCACCGCCGCGATCGGCATAAAGCATGTCCGGCACCCGCGGCTCCCACCAGCCCATACCCACACGCACCCCGGCACCTAAGGCGGATGAAGCATTTGGACGTGCATTTTTTATGCTAAAGAAAAACTCACTTCCTCAGTCAAGTTCAAGCATCTTCTGTCGACGGAACACCAGCGCCGAGTGGGTCCCGTGGTGGTCGCGGTCGACGTAGCGCGCGCTGCTCGTACTCACACTTGTGGCACTTTCCACCTCGGGACTCGTTGCGCCGGTGGTACTCGACCCATGGCCATTGCTGAAGCAGCAGCGAGCAGCGGGGGTGGGGTCACAGCTGCGGCCACCGCGTACACCCCATAGTGTTGATGAGGGACGTGTCGTAGACTGCGGGACGATGACAAGGATGGCGTCAGTTTCTTCATTGTCATGGTGTGGATGTCGATGGTGTCGCTTTTCGGTTCCACGGCCGAGGACTGCGCCACCGAAGATGATCTGGAGGAGGAGGCAGACAGAAGCGCGTGCTTGGCCAGCTCATAACAGTACGGATGTCTGGATTTCCTGGGAGATGGTGGATTTCTTGGAGTATTGTGTGAGTTCCGGGAGAAGTTAAGACAAAGAAGATTGAAGATGGAAGTGGACGCACTGGAAGCCTTGGACACGATCCGCTCGAAAATGACGTCGACCAAACTGTCAGGATAGCCACGGCCTTATTCGAGATACAGGTGTCGGGTGGACCTGCTTAAGGATTGCAGACCGATTCCAGGCCAAAGTCAACAAATTAAAGCTGATGCAATCCACCGTGTAGATGTACTAGGAGTAGGTCTCAATGCACGTCTGCTTGCCCTTCTTCTTCTCCCCGTCAGCTGGTGTGGCGGCTTTGGAGGTTTTCTTGGTGGACAGCGGTGTGGAGGCAGTAGCAGGAGCTAATGGATGCAGGGCCTTTCCGGCAGTAGAGACAGATTTGGGAACCATCGAGTATGAGCGAGAACTGCGGAGGTGGTAGCGGATGGGCAAAAGTGGGGAAGTGCAGCGACGCACGTGTGCCAGTGATGCATCAAATGTGGACCTACAAACCTGGTACAAATATTTGGCCATGGTTCATCTTCTATTTCACCTCGACCACCACTATCCCTCCGCTCTCTCGCCCCATTCCGTCGCTCATCCTTTCTACTGTCCTCCCCGGTCTCCCCAACGCCCTTTCAACATACTCACCCTTCTCAGAACAGTCTACCTGGTTTCCATCGTCGCCACCAATGCATGCCACCAGCCAATCCAAGTGGTGAGCACAAGGATGGAACTGCGGGAGAAATGTCGTTTAGCGTCGTCCTGGTTAAGTTAAATAATAGTTCTCATATCTTTCTATCATGACTCTGACATGCATCGCCCACACTGACAGACATACTACAAGTGTGTAGCGGCCGGAGCCGCGCGCCTACGATCCTATTAATCTGCGAGGTGCGTTGTTCATTTATCTCCCTTTCCCTTTATCTATTGACGACTCACTTTTCGCCAAGTATTTTCGCAAGCACACCCCCCCTGCCATGTTTCAAGTCATCTCAAGCCATACTGAAGACCTTCAAACCCTTAAAGCCTCTCAAATCCGCAAACTCAAGACGCGCCTCAAGACCAGAACGCCGCCTCAAGACTCGAGACGGACTCGAGCCTTCAAGCTTCAAGCCTGTCACTCAAGACGCACCTCAAATTTTCAAGCCTGACGGCTCGCGAAACACAGATTAAGAGCAACTCGCCTCAAGACTTCAAAGATGCTCAATATTTCAACCTCGTCCTCAAAGCACGCTTCAAGCCGCTCAAGACCCAAGTCGCCTCAATACTCAAGACGCATCCCGAACTCACCTCAAGACTTCAAAGATGCTCAAGATTTCAATGTCGTCCTCAAAGCACGCTTCAAACCGCTCAAGACACATGTCGCCTCAATACCCAAGACGCGTCTCAGGACTTCAACGGGACGTTTCGGAGTTGTATCGAGTGTGGTCGTCAGTCGGGTAGCTGGGTAGCATGTACATGCAGGTTGTTTTATTTTATCAATCTAATGTTTTCTTCATGTACTTTGTGCTCCATCATGCTGTGCGAGGGGAATCGAGAGGCGAGGATTTTTTTTTTGTTTTTTTGTCGGGCTACAGGTCAACTACAGAGAACTACAGCCGAACTACAGAGACTACGTAACCCGGGCCAAACTACGTAGGCCGGGCCGAACTACACAGAACTACACACTGGAGGGTACCCTAGACTACGGTCACTACGGCCACTACAGAAACTACAGCCACTACGTAGCGCTACGTAGCGGGCCCAGGTTTTGCTGATGCCACTCACTATCCCGAGGTAGTAACCAAAGGTACTCAAAAGTAGTACCCGCAAAAGCACTACCGATTATTGACATCATTTGTAGTGCTTTTTTCGCGTAATTAGTGCTTACGCACTCAGATATAGTACCTTTACTTCACACAGTGAGCACCGCCTACGTGGTTCCTGCATCGACTTAGGTCTGAAGGCGCCGCCTCCTGCTGCTACGTAGCGCCGCCCGCCTGGGTACAATCCCCCACCCGACGTCCCCGCTGTACCGACCGACGCGCCGTTTTGCAATGTGCCCAACCTACGGCCACCTAGGCCGGACGGCCCACTGCGCGCCTCCACTTAGGTCGCTACCCCGCGCTCTGGTCCCTACGGTCCCGCCTCCGGTGCACCGCCTACGTCGCCGTATCCCACTCGCTTTGGCGTAGCTGACTCCGTCCCCGCATCGCCCGCGCTTGACCTGAACGCACATATTGCGGCTACGTCGCGTAGCTGCTACTGCCCTTGCCTCAGGTGTCTTCACCTATGTCGCCCCACTGCCTAAACCATCGCTTGAAACCGCGAAAATGCCTCCATCGCGCACCCCACCGACAACGTGTGCTCTCCACCCCCGCCCCGCCGTCCATGTTTGGCACCCACTGCCCGTGCCCGCCTACACAAGCCTGCTCACAAAGGCGCTCACAGCGCATCAAAGCGCCCGCCTGCTTCATGGCTGACGTGCCGCGTTTGTTTGCCGCCATATGGCGTCGCCGTCGCCTAGGCCGCGGCTATCATGTTTTACCTTTCACCACCACTCGTGTCGATCCCCGGTTTCTCGTTTCTGCCCTGCCAGTCCCCACTTGTCAATCCTCGCAACTTCAGTGCGCCTTTCACGCTTTTTCTGTACACTTTCTCTGCTTAGCATTGCACTTAAGCGCTGATCCAGTTCTTTTAAAGGCCTGCGCCCTCCAAATAATCGATGAAGCTACGAAAAACAAGGCTATGCGCCACGTTGCCGAATCGTACATTGCCGGCTAGGCAGTATTCGCAGTACCTCGGTTGCACCGGAGCGGCGGCGCTACCTTGCATGCCTCTCGTCCCCGACCTCCTCACATTCCGAGACGCCTGATTCTTTTGATTTATTTTACAACCGTCGCGGTCCACCAATCCAATGTCATTTGCCTTTGTTGTACAACTCACATTGGCTCTTATCATTCAGCTCTCATTCAGCTCTCATTCTGCTGTCGATTCGGGCATATGCCATGAATTCACAGGTGAGTGGATATGTTACTGATTTTCCATTTGTTGGTTCCCTCCTTCTCTTCTCCTGTGGAGTTACGACCTTGTTGCCCCCCTCCCGGATTGCACACGTCCCTATGCTCGCGCGGCTGCTCATTTGCAGCTTTTTGTGTACGCCGAGGTCGTCAAATCCTCCTCCATCTTCGCCTCTTTGCTCACACTTTCTCTGATGCCAATGCCCAACTGATTTATTTTGCCGCACCCTGGTCGCTCTCGCCGTGTCCGCCGTCGGCAAGTTGCGTTGCAACCATCTCCGCCGTCTGTTCTTCTACTCCTATAAACTGTTGCTATTTAGCGCTCATTCACCCGCGCTGGCCGGTATTACCGTGAACATAAAGGTGTGTATATATCTGCTTTTCTGCCTCCCCTTCCCTTCTCTTCGTTCTTCTCCCTCTCCTCTGCTCTGCATCCGCCACGCACCCAGCTGTACAGGCGGTCACAAAACCGCCGAGTTCCGACGCTCGAGGTTTTTGCGGGCCGGGCTTCTCGCATCCGCCGCGCACACGCACCCGTGACTTTTCCCTTGCACGTTCGGTCGTCACTACGCATCTTCTATCAGCGTTTCCCCATATCGCGGTGTCAGATACTCCTGCTCTGCGGATCGGTGCGTTCTGCCTCACTTTTCCTCAACTTTGCCCATACTCCTATTCTCTTAGTTTCTTGCTTATCCCAGCGTGTGCAACTAAGCTCAGAAGTAGCGGTACATTGTTTTCATTATTATTCGCTATCTACCTCCCCACTGCGAATGTCACCGCTTTGTCTTTGCAAGGCTTCCTTGCTTCAGCACGGCTACCGAGTCCGCCATGCCTGGTGGCTTTCGCTGCAGGCGCATGCCTCGTTTGTTGCACAAACGCCCCTTTCTCTCCACCTCGTGCCCCGGAATTCCGGTGTACTTATTTTGCACTTCACCGTACAGCAAGCGCTGCGTCCCACGGTAATGTTGGGCTGGTACGTCACCCATTCGGTGCGTCGAGCCATTATCTTCTTTCTTGACTGCTCTCATCAAGTTCCACCATCCAGTCCTCCTTTGCCACCCAACGGCGCCGATTTGACTGCAGGTTCAGGAGTATGTACGTGTCCTTCTTCCTTCTGTGGACCACTGTGGCGTGTTCGACGATTTGATTATATTTCTAACCAATGAAATTAATCTAATTTTTTTAACAGAACAATGATAATGAATTTGTTCTTCAAAGCAGCGAGGAAATATGTGTGAGAGGCCTTCTCAGATGAATCGAGCGCAAGTAGGGCTAAGTGAATATCAAACATGTCTCGAATCATCACCGTCTCGAGTAGGTCAGCCCTCGGGGCTGGGAAGTAAAACTCACTGAGAGCTTACACCAGCATAGAGCGACGTTGATTCCGAGGCCTTCCATGCCTTGAAGAGTATTCTTGCCCAGGAATTGCCGGGAGTAATCTATGCGTCTGACTGCGCGACTTTGTGCGGTGATTCATACCTCAGGTTTGGTCTGCTGGGGTTCCGCGCCGCCCTGCGATTTTCTCGACCCCGTACGCTTACATTTCCAGTACATTTGACAGCCCCTCGTCGCGTGCACGTCCCAGGGTAGAAGTCAGCAAGCTAGCACCCTAAGGGTGCGGTATAGCTGTTCTCTTTCTGATTCTTTATCATAAGTATTTCTACCATCTAGCTCTCATTAACCTACTCCCGCAGTCGTCTCGGCATCTATGAGGCGAGTAGACATATGCCGATCACCTCATTCTTTCGAACTTCTCCCCGTCTCAGCGTCTGCGCCTAATATGATTTGCTCACCTTTCCACGATTTATCTTTTTTTTAACATTCCACTGTCATCACTTCAATGTGTGTACCGGATATGCAGGTGCACCCATCCAGTGTCTTTTGATCTTTCCTTCCCCCGGGTTCTCGTGGTTTCCTCACATTCGCGAGGAGGCGGTATCCCGCCGCTGATGCGGCGTCCCTTCATTCCCGGCGTATTTCCCTAGATACGTTTGTCTTGGTCGGCGACATGAATGTACTTTCTATCAGATCAACAAAATTCTCGTTCCCAAATGTTCACTCCTGGACAGCAGCTTACAGTTCAATAAATTGGAGCAGACAGGAAATATGAGTTCCAAAAGACGTCTTTCAGATAAATCTAACAGGTGCGCACATGAGTATACTCAATTATCTCATCCTTTTCAGTCCTTTTCCGCCTTCCTCCACCTTCTTTTATTTCCTGGTCTGCGTGACCCATGTCAAATTTCGCTATTCGACAGGGGGGTGCGTGACGCGTGACTGTTGATTTGAATGAAATACTACAGCCTCACAATATATTAAAACCCCAGATACGCCCGGAACAGAGTTGGGTTAAACAATTCGAAACACACAAGTAAACCGTGTCCCATGGGAGAACTTCTGACTCATGGAGGCCCATGGGGCTAACACTCAGTATTTAAGTATGATTTGCGGAAATGTTGGGCACAGGGCAGTTTTAAAAAAACAAGCGCGGGCCAGGAGGCAAGAATCGGAGGAAGAAAACCGGCTTCCCCCTGAACTTCGAAACAATCACTCAGGGAAGTTTCATGAAGTAATCAGTGATATTCTTTCGGTGGACCGTGACAGCAGATGGAACCAGGTATGCTCTTTGCCTAATTAAATTCGACCATTTGTAGCAGCACTTGAACATATACAAAACTAATGCAATAAGCACGGAGACGATAAGCTTGACTCTGCCAGCCTGGGCGAACCTGTTCTCGTCAAAAATTACAGTTCACTCTCATCTTTATAGTACCCACGGGGTCACTACACTGCCGCCTCCACCTGCTGCAGATTCGGTTGGGTCGCATTCAGACATTTAAATCAATAACTCACCACCATTCCTCTCGGACAGGGATACGTTCAGGGAGGGACCATTCCCCTTCTCCACCCCGTGCCCGATCCACAAACTCCGCAATTGCGCGCCTTAAGTAAAGAAAATCTTCCCTGTTCAATGTCGTAATCATCCTCGATAGGCAATTTCACATGTACGCCATCGTCTCGGAGCGACTTCAAGATGAAGTCGTCATACTCGTATTGGATGCCATGGTTTCCACATTCAAAATCTCTGCCCTTGTCAGGCATCGAGCTCAATGCGGGCTCGGCGATAACGGTTAGGTTGCCTGGGATTAACCTAGAGATATCATCATCAACGATGAAGTCCTGTGCAGGTCAACCTGGGGCTCACCGTCTAAGGGTAGGGTATAGTTCTGGGGGAAGTTCGCATATCGCCCCAACACCGGTGACGAGTAAATGTGTCAGTCGAGGGAACTTATCGATGACATGCGACTGTTGATGCGAGGGTTGAGCTTTTAAAGTTGCCGGCCGTTCGGAGGTGGGTGAGTGAGGGGAACGAGAAGCTTCGTGAGGCACGTAACAGGGGTTGTAGAGGTGGTGGGTCGGAAAGTCAAATTTTTCACACGGCGGATAGTAAACCCCGGTAAAGACGCGATAGGTCCGTCGAGGTGGTGGCTCGGAAAGTAAAATTGCGTCAACGACGGGTAGTTGTGTTGCACCAGGGGCTCGAGCCGGGCGTCTGTCCACTCCGGGTAAGTAACTTCCGGACTGTAGTATATGTACGCGAAGTACGATAAGGCTTCGAGGGTCGGCGCCGCCTTAGCAAGAATGCGATTCAACGGTTCTTCAAAGTCGTGTACCGCGGCCCACACTTTGTGATGCGTGGCCTCGTCCCAATCGATCTCGTCCTTGGACCCATCGGTGAAGAGGTAGCCGTGTTTAGCGTCGAGATCCTGAAAGGTGGAATCAGACACGAGCAAACGCGTGATCCTCGTGTCCGGATAAGTGTCCAAGTATTCGGCGAGCTGAGTGACCCCAGCAATCCCAGTGGCAATATACGTTCCAGCCGGGAGGTCGCTGGCTTCTGGAGTGAAGAGTGTGCGGTTCAAGTCCATAGTTGACGCCAGCCCAGCATGAGCAAGAAGTCCAGCGAGAATGATGAGAACATCGAAATTCACTGTCAGGGTGTTAGGAACAAGTGTCGATAGCTTTAGGGCTGTGACGTGCTCGCTTCGGGACCGAAACCGTTGAATGCAACTCCCGCCACAGCAGATTGAACACCACTTCGAGTCCGCGCCAAACTCGTCACTTCGTTACTTCGGTTAAATCCGTGTAAGTTCGTCAGTTTGATGGCATTCAATGAATGTTCGTGAGTCCAACGAAATTTCAGCCAAAGCTCGTCACTTCGCGCTAGCCCATCGAAATTTCGTCACTTGATGTACGTTGAACTCCTCCGCGAACTACTGGTGGGGAAGTTGGATAAAATTTATATTTTCAAGGGATTATATGCAATTGCACACTGAAATACATGTAGGTGCAACAATATGTGAGGTAGGTGAGTACATAATTATAATTACTTAGCGCGGATGCTACGGCGGCCGTTGATCGGCGATGGTGCTGAGGTGCATATGTGGTAGGTAGGTAGGCAGGTATAATTACACGGCACGGTCCGAATCACGACTGGTCTCAGGAATTCCCGGCATACAGAGTAGCAGACGGCTCCCAGACGCACGTTGTTGCCAAGTCGCCGGCACGACGGAGTCTCCAGCCGCGACGGTTCAATGCGATGCGCAAAAGGAATTGATTCAAGCGCGACACCGGTGCCCGCGATGTCCACATGTCCTATTCCAGCCCTATGCACCTCGCGCCGCGTTTGTCTAGGCCCGTGCATCACGCAAACCATGGAGAAGTGGCCTTACCATGCTGAAGAAAAACCGCCCGTCCTAGTGCTGCATGATTCCGGGTGAGGAAAGCATTGAGACTGCCATTGTCACGGTACAAGTGTTGTGTATGCAGTACAGAAAGAAGTGGCATACACCCACCACCGATGAAAGCTCTGTCTCCGATGTCGGTGCGCATTGCCGGTAATCTTGCGAATTCCTTGCGCAGGCGCGATGGTCGTGGTGGTGGTAGAAGAGAAAGGGTGGACGTGCCACGTGAAGTTCAACATCGGATGAACTGTGAGTGACTGTGAGCTCACGAACTTTCATTAAAATTTACTCACCTGACGAGCTTTCACAGAAAATCATGGGAAGTAACGAACTCTTCCTAAATGCGATCAAAGTTACGAGGTTTCGTGAAAATAAGCGAAGTAACGAAGTGACGAGGATGGCTACTACCCCACGACTTCCCGTTGGCACAGTAACACGGAACATTCCGGATCTCTGATTCTTTCCCTAATATTATTGGTGCGATGCATACATTGTGGTCCACAGAGGTGGACGATTGGTCCGATAGAGGAAGAAGAGGTTATACGGACAGACCGGGTTAGAACGGAGCAGCAAACTAGTAGGGAGTTGTGGAATCCTCGAACCCGGCAGATCATGTCCATGAACATTTTTTTCGTTGTTTATTGCAATCTGTACTTTGTAGCCTCTGGTTTCAAGGGAAAGCCAAGTTTGTAGCCGCTGGTTTGCATCAAAATCCAAGTCCAAGAATCATGTCTGCTGTCTACGGTATCCCACGCTCCAGTTATTTTGATGCGCCTCTACATCCCGCCTGAGCCCGCCTCCATAACCCTGTAGCCTCGATAAGTGTGTCCGTGAACGAAAAACTAGAGTGACTTGGTAGCCCAATATTCGGCCTCTTTTGGATATCGTCAGGATTTGCAACTAACCATGAAAATAATTACTTTGAGCTCGGGGAGCAAATTCGACTTCCTCCGGACATCCTTAATTGTATGCGACTATACCTTGCTCTTTTTTGTCTACTTTATAACTCTGACAATGATCATTTGCATGGTATTACCCCAATGTCCGTCGAAGCATATATCATTTATGTAAATTTTCCGTGGCCAGTTTCATCAACTTCATGTGATTGTCCTCAAAGGATGGCATGAATGTCTGAATCTGCTGACTATGTGGATCTGAAGCTGTTGGAACGCAGTAAACACTTAAAACTCGTTGAAATAGGGGTCGATTTCCCGTTTAGGTATTCAGAACAGATCAGCCCGTTGTCAAAGTTGATTCTGCGAGTTGAACTTGACGGCTGGTTTGGTATCAAAACCACGTCCTACAAGCTATAATAAACGACGATAATAACCGTCATACGTGTCACCGTGCCGCAGACGAGCTGCAAGATCCTGCAACCGATAAGGCTATCGTGACAGCTTGTAGAGTTCAAGAACTCAAAAGGCATCGTGAGCAGGTTGCGGAATCTGAGAACTAAATCAGACCAGTCAGAGCAACTGAGTTCTTGGATTCCAGAATCGAGGTGGAAAAGCCGGTCTGTAAACCCTAGTCCGCCATACACGGGTTGTGGGATTCCAAAATAGAAAGCTAGGTAGATGGGTTGTGGAATCCAGCAACTAGCTCTTGGTTTTTGAATGCTCGAACCGGCGTGCAAATGCCTGCCGGTGGATGGATCCTACAACCCAGGTGTTAAGAACACTGGTTGCGGAATCCCACAACGGAGAAGGGAGGAGCGAGTTGTGGAATCCTTTCACCGATGTATAACCATAGTTGTGCACAGGTTGCGGAATTCCACAACGGACAACGGAGGAGCGAGTTGTGGGATCCTTGAATCCAGCGAGATTGGCCGCGCCTGCGTTGCAAACCTACACCCAGAGGTTGTTGGAACCTCGAACCAACGAGCAAGAGCCCGCCGGTGGAAAACACACCGCGCACGCATTGCAGGATCCTGCAACGAGGAGTTGTTGGATCCATCCACCAGCGGGTAAGAGCCCGCTGGTGGATGGATCCAACAAACTCGGATACGCGGCGCACAAGTTGCGGGATCGAGCAACCCGAACACACCGCGCACACATTGCAGGATCCCGCAACGAGAAGTTGTTGGATCCTCAAACCGACGGGCAAGAGCCCGCTGGTGGATGGATCCAACAGCTGGGCATGGCGTCGTGCACGGATCCCGCAACAGAGAGGGCAGTATGAGCTCCATAGAACTAGTTGCGATTAATGAACCTGAGAACCCAGAATTACGACGAGTTGTATAGTCCTGGAATCCGACAATTGACACTAGGAAGGGCAGCTGGGTTTTGGAATTCAAGAACTCGGAGGTGCGTATTACTGTTCAGCGAAGCTAAATCCACACCGATTCCGCCAGTGGAATCCATCAAAACCGCAGGCGGACTCGATATAGTGCACCGGCAGGTATCGTCTTGTCAGCGGGTCACGTTCAGCCTAGTCCAGCTAGCCCAAGGACTCGTACTGACATGCGCACGCAGTGACACCGAAGCACAATTAAACACCATCTATCGGTATATTCTCTTTCAGTGGGCAGATCCACTTGTCTTACGAGTCTCTTACCATCCATGACAAGATGTTCAGATGGAAATCCGGCCCTGACAAAATTCCAGAGGGCTTGCGTTTGAAGCGGTGAATATAGTTACAACATACAAGTTTCAGGCCAAGTCTTAGACATTCTGTACTGCTATCCCCGCGCAGCTTGGCATCAGGCAATCTGACAAAACCATTCTTCTGATTTTAACACTTCCAACTCATCCTCGCTGAAATCCCCTGGCACGAAGTCTGATAGGGAAAAATGGTCGGTTAGTGTTGAGTGCCGATTGAGGGAACGTGCCATAGAAGTCCCCTGCACGTTGTTTCTCCACAAGCAGTTCGGCGGCGATCCAATAGTCGTCGCCGCCACTCGCACCCGTCTCCCAATCCGCTTGGCGATCCAGCACCGCGAGAAGAACAACTCGTGGATCGAATGACGACGGCTGAAGGTCTATGCTCATGACAATGTATTTGAGCATAGCCGGATACGGGAACACAATCGCAAGCACTTGGAGAGATTTGCAGTGCCCCAGGATAGCGCTGAAGATGGAGGGGCTAGAGCGCGAGAGAAAGTTCTCCGAGAAAGAAAGATGTGTGAGCCGGGGTATTGACGCGAGCGGCGACCATTTCGCCCATTGATGGTCAAGGTTGCCGGGAAGGTCGAGGTGCGTTATATGCGCGAAGAGAGGGTGACCGAAATCCCACCCACCAGGACCCAGCCAATAATTTTCGCGGGCGGAAAGGCGCTTCAAGGGAAATGCCCCGAGAAGCTCGAGGAGGGCAGCGTCGCCCTCGACGCAGGAAACATCGAAGAGGGCGAGATTTATGGTAGCGCTGCAAGCTGCGAGTGCTGGGAGAATCTCCGCAATGGGGACACCAACAAGTTGTACATGGCGGACATTGTCGGGGAAGAAAGATGCCGGCTTCGATTTCATGAGGCTGTACAATGCAGGTACTGAATGCCGAAAATTCGTGTTTGGTTTCGGTACGTCTCACGCGGGAGCCCGTAGATGGTGACCACTTTATAAAACAAAGGTTCAATCCTGAAAACAGGATTTTTTTTGAGTCTTGGGACACAGAAATCAAACTGGACGATGGGGGACTTGCCATATTTTAACGCGGTGGGCAACGAGTAAGAGCGCGGGAATACAATCTGTGTGGAAGACCGCCGTGTTCTCGAATATACGTCTCTCAAGATCCTCTGGGAACGCCGGATCCGCTCCTGGTGAAAACATTGTCTACCGCGGCGTAATACGACGTCGAGGGAGTAGATAAGGAAAAGGACACGCACATGATGCAGTGAATCTGATTTTGACACGCTTTCCGGTTTCGTCATAGGTGGAGAGAGCTTCTGCCCGAGTTTACATCCAGATGTTCCTGCAACTGTTAGAATCTCCGAGTCGAGGACGAGGAAAGAAATTGAAAGGCCGGGTTGGTGGATCTCTGCTCTTAGTGAAGATCAAGGGCCCCGGGAGAGGACACTGCTTTCGGAGGCAGGATAGCCACGGCACCTAGACTCGTGACCTACGGTAAATCTGTGTGCGAGCACTATGCCGTAGGCAGACTGGTACAACTCGGGACATGTCAAAGGGCTGCGCCCGGAGTTTGAAATTCTTTGAGTGGTGCCGATCATGCCGTCAAAGTTATCTTCGGTGATCTCGGTCCGAAAATTGACTTTCTCAATTAAAATCACCCTGTGTGTTGGCCCGCCCACGGATTTAGATGGAAAATCTGAGTAGACAGAAATGAAGCTATGTAAATTCCATTCGCATCTCTAGCTTTGACCAAGAAAAAATAGTAAGATTTGAGTCCAGCACAAGCAAGATCAAAGGATTCAAACTCCGGTCTCAGCCCTTTGACATGTCCCGAGTTGTGCCAGTCTGCCTACGGCATAGTGCTTGCACTAAGATTTGCCGTTGTAGGGCAGACTGGTAACGAGTCTACACGGCACCGCCTCGCCGGACCTAGCCGCCCGCGTGTGGCTAGCCGGCCGGGTAACATATGGCTAGCCGTGACTGACCGGGCAAGCGGCACCTAGCGGCACCTTGCCACAACTAGCCTGAGCTCCCAGCAGGTGGCCTCCCCTCTACCCTGTCTGTTAGATATTACAGCACGCTATTGTATGAACCATTAGTCTCATCAGAGGCATGAGAACTTGTCAACTCAAAGAGAAGGTTATTATCATCCACGATGCAAGTAAAAACGGGTCTAAGAAGAGGTACCAGGGGTGCCCAGAGGGCCTTGGTATTCTGTATTCGATAGAGCCATCATTTGGATGCGCAAGTCAGGAAGCTCAGAAAAAAAGTCTCGCAAGGAAGGTAGCTCCGAATTTCACGAGTTTGTCCGAAGACTCACAAGAAATCATAGCATGTTCTGGCGTCTCAACTTTTCTCTTACAGAACCTGCACAGCCGTTCCGAGCGAGGGACTGGTTGATGTACGTGATCGACGTAGCGCAATACCTCCACGGCCAACAAATGTGTTGAGAGTAACACTAAGGTAATTGCCTCTTTGTGTTTCTGAGTCTTCACTAATGTTAGATAATGCCGTATGCAGGGAGGTACTTGTGCCGGTCCTTCGTCCTTTTGGGGTTCACGACGTCCGTGTAATAGGTAAAGCTTGTCAGGCGAGTCATTTCGCCTTGCAACCATTCCAAGATGAGCTTCTCCACCAGTTTTGTTTAGTCTTCAACGTCGTTATCGGTAGTTTGATGTGTCAGAATAAATTCTGGGCAGTGGAATGGCAATCTCAACGCAGTCTTGGTCAAGTCGCTTGCCCATGACTTTTTACCGATGTCCGAAAGTTCAATTGAGCTATTCAGCGCGGCTCAGGCAAAGTGATCATTATTTGGTTAAGGAGGTACCGTAAGTGGCTGAGAGCGAGGATGAGGCGTCGGACTCTGATAGGCATTGTACCAGTCTCTGTGAATAGCGGGGCAATTCCGGTTTTTCTCGTTCATATAGAGAATCAGTATCTGCCACATCGAGAAGGTATGTCGTAGCTGGCGCAAAGGTGAGGATTTGTCGGATGATGCTGAAGAAAATCGCATACCTTGGATTTCTCCAGTGTGTTTTCGCGCTATGAAATCATCTACTCGAGCCCAGAGATCATCACCGGTCCATGCCGCTCTTTCCCATCCATCATAGAAGTAGTACAGATCCATGAGGACAACTCGCATATCGGGACGACTAGGGACCCACGATTCAGTCCAGGAGTCGACACTGGCGCGGGATCTGGTGCGTGTCCCGCTCTCGAGCCTGGCGTCCCACCAGGTTGTGACCACCACAGATAGTGTACGACATTCCACCAGGACGTTGGGCAGGATATATCCCGAGATGCTGGCGCTCAAACAAAGATGTGTCAGAGCGGGAAGGGCCCCGAGTCCCGAATACGTGTCCCAGTGTTCCTCGTAGAGAGCTGAAGAGAGGAGTAGTGTGAGATGAGTGACGGAGAAAAACACGGGTTTCGCCAGATCTACGTGAAATATAAAGCTACTCTCGAGGATGAGTCGCTGCGGACGGAGGTCGGCGGGAAAGGCGTGGGGATTCCGAATCCATATGTAATCAGAGTAGTCTCGTATGGCAAGATCCACTATGTTCGGGCTGAGAGCTAGGATCTCTGAGACCGTTTCGTGTCGTACTCGGCGCTCAGCACCACATGGCTGACGTATTTGAAAAAGGTCGGGGGTTTGGATTCCAGCGCGCGCTGGACAGCCATCTGGACATCGTGCTTATCGATCCGAAGGACCTTGTAAAGCAGTGGTTCGATCCTGATGACATTGTCAGCAGATCTCTTTGTGCATTCGTGAGATAGGAGACTCGCCAGCAATGAATGCGGCTACAGACTCGCAACAGGGTGGGGATTGTGGTCGGATGCTGCAGAACGGCGAGTTCGAAAATCTGACGTTCCAGTTCGGGCGGGAAGGACGCCTCTTCGGCCATTCCCTTTACGTAGATGTTGGCGTTAAAAGCAAATGCGGAAGTTGTTTGTTGGTGTTTCTGAGACACTTGAAATAGAACTCGCTTTTCTCCCAAGTGAAGGACGCGCAGGGATGGAAAGACATCGTTTAACGCCGCACAACTTGCCGCACAATCAAAATTTTGTCGCGTACCTGCGAATGTAGACCTGGTTAGCGAGACTCGGCTGATCAGCACATCAAGAGATTTCAACCTCCGCTCCCAGCTCGGAATAAGCTTTGAATCAGGTTAAACACTCGAAAAATATTTCTCAAGCCCCGCGCAGTGGGCCTAGCGGCAAGCGTCAAGGGGGGTCTCCCCTGTACCAGATTATTTATAAATCGAGAATGAGCTCAATCTTACGGATTTGGAAAAAGCAGTGAATATGTTGACTTTGATAGGCACTCAGGCTAAGGGAGGGGGTCTGGGGGAACACCGTTTGCCCCAGCAAATAAAGTGGCCAAGACTTACTCTAAAATGCAGCGGTAGACCGCACAGTGAACCCGGCTTGCTCAAGCCGAGAGTAATGTGCTGATGCGAAGTGATGGGACTCATGACGAAATAGGCTTCTGCCGAACGCCTATCGCCTGAATGATACTAAAGTTGTATGTACTCGGATATTATCCACAACTAACGTACTAACGAGCGCACATTCGAAACTCCGATCATCAGCAACTTTGTCCTACTGCTTATCGTGTCGAACTACGAGCCAAGCAACGAGCCAGTGTTTCCTCCCGAAATCGAGGGCGAAATCTTGAAATTCTGCGCCCTCACGTATACGGACGCCATCCCGACCCTTCTGCGGGCAATTCATTCCTGGTAAGTTTGCATTCTCGTAATTTTTTTCAAATACCTACCTATGAGTGAACCCCTGCTGTTCAGACTTCTCCGCTTGGACAAACCCATCGTTTTAGACGCCGTTGGCCGTAGAGGCGCTTAATTCTTAGTTCGAACGAGTTCCGTTCGGATTTCCATTAATATTCTGGCCACTGATTGAATATTATTATTATTTAAATCCGAACTGAACTAAGAATTGAGCGCCTCTCGCCTGACACGTTCTCCTCACCGTCTCATATTGTTGCGTTGGACTTGAACAGGCAAGTTGAAAAATTATATGTTAATTTTCACTGAAAATGCCGGTGCCTGCTCCTCGGGTTTATGGGTTGTTTTAAATCGTGGTTTATATCTTGTCTTGCAATGCTCCGCTGACCTTTTGGAAATTGTTCAAATTTCGTTCATTTCCTGGTCTGCATATTTCCCACGGCTTACTTCGACGTTCCGACGAAACTGGCCTCATGACTTGTTTGTTTTTCAGGTTGAAATCCGCTAATTCTTCTCAGTGAAAATCAATTGCCACGCACTAGCAGATAGTCGGCATCTTCACACCCGACGTCCACCGAACCTCCACCTCCAAAGAAATGAACGAAAAGCCGGCCTTCCCCCCGAACCCGAGCGCGAGATTCTTGAAATCGCTGCTCTGCGATGTCCCGCTGTGATTCCGGTCCTTTTGCGGGTCTGCCATCGCGTTTATCGGTGGCGAGTTTCTGACCTATGACTTCCTGGTACTGTACTATTTCGACCAAATGTTCAGGTGACGGGTGACACCCCAAATTTCCGAGGTCTTTAAAAATCACCTTAATTCAAAAGAAAAATTATCGGCCATCTCGGCGAGCAAAAAATTCGAAATCCGTGAACATTTGGTCGAAATAGTACAGTATTACGAGCGCATCCGTTGACCATGTTTTCAGGCTCGAGCTTCTGCTTTACAAAGTCCTCCGCCTTGGCCAGGATCACGTCGATTATTAGTCCACTTTCGCTCATTGTTCAACCAGAGGAAGAAGAGCGCTGCAATCCCTCGCGCAGATTTTTGTTTTGGCGTGAGTCGAGCCTCGTCCCGAACTTGAAGTGAAACTTCCACCAACATCTGCCGGGTCTTTGACAAGGCTCCAAAGTCACAGCCAGATTGTTGAACGGCACGAGCAGGAATTATTAATGTGAACGGAAGATATACATTAGGGTCCATCACAGTCCCCGATTTCGCTGGATTTCGGGGCTGATTTCAGTTGGATTTCAAGCTGGATTTCAGCCCAGCGTGACATTAAGTACATCAGCAAAAGTGCTACGTAACGCTATCTAAGGGGTATACCTTTGCTACAGCAACAATCAGGATTTGCTGATGCTAGCATCAAATCAACTCTACTCGCTCGGCGAAATCAAGCGAAATCAAGTTTTTGGCCACTACGGCCGGTCAATCATCGTTGTCCGCTCATCGGACACGACAGCGAGCTCAATTTGTGCACGTTGACAGGAAAATTCGCGGGACATTTCATGGAGTTTATGGCTCATATGAAAACATTTGTATCCTCTATTGAGTTGCATGCCTCAACTGACTCACAGGTCGCTGGGAAGACGGCAGGAAACGGGGGTGGTCATGTCGGGATCCCGACAAAAGGAGCGGGTTGATAGCGGGAAAGTTCTCATCAAACCTCATCAGCAACCGGCAAAATGTGTTGCCAACGGTCACATCAGGTCACTCAGAATTGGCCTCAAAATCCAGCTCGAAATCGAATCGAAATCAGCCTCGAAATCAGGCGAAATCGGGGACTGTGATAGACCCTATTGAAGACAATATCTAACGTTTGGGCCACCGGAATGGCGAACCCAAAACTCAAGCGTGCCTCGCCGTACGGACTGCAACAAGTATCTGCCTTTGGACTCTTGGCGAAGAAAAGTTTGACATAATACGCGGAATTACGGAGCCTTTTCAAGACCTATCAAGCTTATTGACAATGTCCACAGAAAAAGCGGTTGGAATATTCATTAGTGGCCGCTTTGTCTACCCCGGAGAAATGCTGCCGGAGTCCTTCATCGGTCCACACCTGAAGGAATTGCTCAGTCCTACTCAGATATGGAAAAAGGACCGTCAATACCTCGATCAGATTAGGATCGAAAGGCTAGCAAGGTAGTCAGTCCCAGATCGCAAAGACAGCGGATGGTGCCTTACAGCTTGAACCATGAACACGGCGACAGTCTCCGCGGCCGGAATACCCATCGCTTGAACGTCCTTTTCAATGGTATCGTTTTGGATCCACTGATGTTTTGTAATTTCGGTCATATCATGGAGGATATGGGGTGATGAACGCACCATTATCTGCTTGACGCAGTTCTTCTGCATGGTCGGCAGTGCGCCAAAACCACTCGAGGCCTTGTCGATGAACTCTTGAAATTGGGTGCGGGATAAATGGGGCGGACACTTGAAAACCCCAATACAGCCGTCAGATCCGTCGGCGGAGCCCGCATCGATCTTCGTGATCACATCCACCGAAAACATAGAGGCACCTGCGAATTCCGGTGCTGTTGAAATTTTTTTCATGGTGTCTGCGTCTCTGAGAAACTATCCGGCCACACTGTGTCCCAGAACTATATCGCTCTCAAGAACAGGAAACACACCTGCGTGCAATGTTCTGCGCTCTGGGGATACAATGGTTAGCGCCGTAGTTCGTACGGCATGACTAGGCTTTACCTCGCACTCGATTTTCACCAACACCACGGGCTGTGGTTCCGGAAATCCGAGCGCCTTGAAGCAGCTGTCCAGTTTTTTGTTGGGGATTATCTGTGTTCGATGACAATAAGGATACAAGTCTGAAAACGGCATGAAAAGACCCACAAGATCGTACTTCAGAAGGTTCTTCTGCGCACTGGGGAGGGCCAGGAGAGAATCGGCTTGAGTTCCAAGCTTTGCGGAATATTTCTGGATTGATAAATCAGGGGGAATCGGATGAATCCATATCGCGGTGAAGCGATCCTTCGCAGTAGATGCAGGCATGAGGGATAAGGCTCGCGTGCGACGAGTAAGGAGTGTGCTTGGACGGATTTATATACCATCTTTCGCCGGTGGACGGCATGATGAAAGAATGTCACTTGACAGTTCTGTGCCGTGCGAGGAAATCCGGTCGCTAGGAATAACTACACCAATAAGAAAGGCGCCCCACTGTCCCATGCCCGCGCATTATGTTGTAAAAACATTTGCTGTCAACTTTTTGCGAGAAAAAAAACCTAGGTCTGGGACGACCTTCAAGTCACGGCGTCCCGAGTCCGAGTCAAATTTCTCGTTGTCTCGAGGGTTTTCGGAAGAGCATAGAAGGCAGGACCGAACTAGTGTCTTGTCTGTCTGGCGTGTTCAAAGAGAAGAGACGGATCATGGTCCGCAATGGTTTCTGATGCGTTCTCGGTGCTAATGCACTGCCTCATGTCCTTACTTACTCTGTAAGCCCACGACCAAACCGTCACCAAACCAGGACCACTACCTCCACACATAGATACTAAGGTCCTGAGCCACCGATCCGATGGGAATATCACTGAACCCGCGCACCGCTTGTCTAATGCGCCGACTGCCCGGCCACTGGCTAGTTCCGCCTCGAGGCTCAGGCAAGGCTTATGCTTCTCATTGGCACCGAATTCTGTGTGAAGACGGGAGAATACTCGGTGGCCCGTCCTGCGCAGGGTTCAAATTTGTTTAAAGACATCAATGCAGCAAACCATATGACCCTACTTCCGTGCTCCCAAGGTATCACCTTGCAGTCCGGAGTCCAACGCGACGGGATGACAACTATCTATCCCTATCCTTGAAGTAGAGAATTTTGTCCCAGTTGGGTAACCTCGTTATCTTAACCTCTCGTGTCATGACCAAGCTTCTTCAAAGTCTCTTCACGCAAGGAATATCTGGGCGTTCCCTGTAATAACTGCCCTAGCCCGACCTTACCTTCTGCAATTGGCTATGACATCCCCAAGTCTTTTAGCTCACGGCCGCCGACGACCGCCTGACCTTCGGATGCGCTCTGACAAGATCTGCTACTGATGCCGTTACGCGAATGACTGACAAGCAGGAATGTCGTCCAATTTTCCCCACGTGTCTACATAAGTGATTGGGGACTTCCATCTTTTCCTTCCGTTCCCTCCCCACCATGTCGTCCATGCCCAGGGACCTCGACAACGAGAAATTACCCGTTGATTACAAGGGGGTAGGCTGATGTGAAACTGTCTGTTCTTCGATGCTCAACAAATCTCCTAGGAGTCGGAGTCTGCGACCTCTTATTTATTCGATGACACAGCGGCGAAGGCGCTCCTGCGCAAACAAGATATCCGGATTGTTCCTTTGTCTGCGGCGATTTGCTTGTTGGCCAACCTAGATAGGTCCAATATCGGTGAGAGACATTCTTATGACCATGAAATCGACGCTGACACGCATGAGGCAATGCTAAAATTCTGAACTCCGAAACACACAACGACCTGCTTTCCGAAACTCATATGACAGCCGTTCAATATACGTGGGTGGTTGCCGTGCTCTCGAAATGCATTTTACCTTCTCCCAGGGTCGCTCTCATGGTTTTCCTGATAGCATGTGCCCTCTTCGAAGTCCCATCAAACTACTTGTTGAAGAGATTGAGCCCCAGTGTAAGCCGGTGTTAATGCTACAGGCGCTACAGCTAATTCTCCTACATTCAGCGCTGGATTGCTTTCCTGATGTTGGTTTCGGGGGGCTTGACTATGGCGCTTAGTGGTACGCATACCTATGCTGAGGTCACCATTGTACGCTTTCTCCTTGGTGTCTTTGAGGCCGGTGAGTCGACTTGGCCCGCAAAGAAACTTCCGTTGATGCACGACATATGCTAGGACTTCTCCCGGGTCTGGTTTATTTGTTGACGTTCTGGTACAGGTATGTTGGCATCTGGACTTTCAGTCATGGGTTCATTATTTATTTTCAGAATAGAGGAACGTTCCGTGCGAGTGGCCTGCATTTTCGCCTCTTCGACTCTGGCTGGGGCGTTCGGTGGCGCCATTGCTTATGGTGTAGGACATATGAATCGTGACAACGGTTTATCTGCTTGGCGCTGGCTTTTTATTCTGGGTAAGCATTGATGTATTAATGTGATCTGATATTGAACCAGGACCTTTTTTTGTTTAGAGGGCCTTCCCTCGTGCCTGTCTTCCCTCCTTGTGTTCTTCATATGCCCGGATTACCCGGAAACCGCGCGCTGGCTCAATGAGGACGAAAAGAAATTGGCGGCATACCGGCTCAAAGATCAAGGCTCCAAGGGTAGTAGCAAAGCAATAACATGGAAGGAAGCAAAGGACACCCTGACAGACTGGCGGCTGTACGCCCACTACGCTGTCTGTTTAATTTATTTTCGTTATCTGCACTTCAATCTCATCGCGAATTCAGATTTTCTTCGGAGTATCCCCCCCATTCTCCAGCTTGTCGGTCTTCTCACCATCCATCGTTGCCGGCTTGGGGTTCAAATCCTTGAATGCGAATCTTATGACTGTGCCACCATACGCAGTGGCTTATGTTGTCACTATCCTCACCTCTTGGTCCGCAGATCGGAACGATTCGTAAGTTGTTCTTTGGCAGCACCTCGTCTCGGATTGACATACTAGCGCAGCCGAGGGCTTCATGCTGGCATTGCCTCCCTCGTCGGAGCGGCAGGCTTCATGGCGTCAGTGCTCCTTCCCCCTGATGCTTATGCGGTGAATACAATGTTCCTCACCCATCATCTTTGCGCACTACTGATGCGGGTGTCGTCAGCATCGATACGGCTGCCTCATAGTCGGAGCTGCCGGTTCCTTCGCGTCTGTTCCTCCCCTTCTCGGATGGATCAGCTCCAACGTTTTGACAACGTCTGCCGCGGGTCTTGTCATTTCTCTGAATACCTCCTTCAGCATACCCGGTCAGATCGTCGGTGTTTGGATATACAAGGCCGACGAGGCCGCGAAAGGCTACCCCACAGGCCACTGGACCAACTGCGCGCTCTTGCTTTTCTCCGCCGTCGGTTGTCTTGGACTAATCATGTATTATCGGAGATTGAACGGTGTGCTGGGAAAACAGGGAGAGGTACAGCGCTACAGATACTGAAACATTCAAATGATGCCGCGTATACATCTCAAGATATCGGATTCCAGGAGAAGTCTAAGGGGGTTGGGTTTGGCGCGACGATCGCATTTTCGTTGTGAGCGCAGTGTACTGGCACTAGAGGATTTTTAGTTCCGAATGTTGAGCCCTTAAAACGGCGAGTCCTGACGTAGATAAGTTGTAACAGGTGTCTACTGTTCTAAAGAATAAGAAAGGACTGTCGACGTTGTTGATCTGAATAGTCTCGTTCCCCTACTGGGCACTGGTGCGTGCTGAACCATGGAAAAACAACATGTTGCGGACACCTGTGAAGCGCCCTGGGATTCACAGCTTGTCCGCCAAGCAATAGGTTGTTTCGTTTCCAATCTGAATGCCCACAGGCCGGGTGCCGGGGGCGGGCGGAGCGCGGCACTCATGCCGAGTCAACGCGGAATATCACGGTTCGTTTCAAGCCGGCTCGGGGTTACCTCGGCACAGGGCAAAATGGCGGAGTTCAAAGCGGGTCCCACTCGATAGCTGACCGACGATTCTGTTCCCTTGGCAAAATCAATGGTGGAGCGGTGAATCAGAGTCCTGCCAGAAAGTGGAAGTTGCTCGCTCGAGATGAACATTTTTAGAGGGGGGGAACTGATTCGTCGTAAAATTAATGCCTTGTCTGTCACCGAGGTTCCAGTAGGGTGAGTATTACTGCGTACGGGAACGACGCGGGGCCTGGCACACCCAAGTGTAACTCGAAGAAACCAGTATTAATTATTATTGTAGAGGCTGGTGGTGTGTATGACACACACTTATAAATTGGGCCGGTATACCTGGCAAGAGGTCATGAGACCGGGTAGCATTCAGAAAGATTGATGGACGCGAGATGAGACTTGACCGAAGGAAAAGAGAAAGCTTCAGACCGTAGGATAACGCAGTTAAGGAGATCATAATTTGTAGCACAAATATCCTCTATACCCCCGCCGCGAAATTTGACAGGGCTTGGAGAAACGAGGATCAGGGCAGGGATGAAACTTCAGATATTTCATCGACCAGTCCGAATTGAAAGAGTATACAGCACGTTTTAAAAAAATTCCGTCGACAACGAGAGAGCATCGAGCACAAAATAGAACGCAGATTCCCCGAAAATTATCAGGGATGGCGGTGACGTCCGTTGGTGGATCCACAGGAAGCAGTCCAAGAACGAAATACACCGCCAAAGTGCAGGCACGTTGATCCCAGCTGTAAAGTTCGCATGACAGCCAAATTTCCCTACGGATGTGGCCAGCTGGATGCCAGCTGCGCTGAACAGCTGAAAATTAGGCTCTTCAACTCTCTACGTCAGACTCCGCAAGCACTGTCTCATTCATCAGTAGTCTGGGGACCTGGGAACCACTGGCTTCCGACGATTCACGATGGAATCCACTGAAATTCACTGGACTGCAATGTTCAGCCTGTTGAAAGAGCTGCCAATGCGCCAAATTACATGGGAATGCAATGGGAATTGGTGTAAACCGGTGGAAAAACCTTCGAAGGATGGTCCACCAACATACGGTGAGATCCAATGTACCCAGATTGAGGGCCTGCTAGCTCCGCCTATATTACTGGGTCTAGACCGAATTTCGAGCCGGAGTGATGTGTTGATGGGAAGTTATGGCATGTCGGTTGGGGATCTGCGCCGTGCACTGTGAAAATCAATTTCTTACGCGGACGCCGCTTGCCTAAGTGCCTTGCATGTCTCCACGAATTCTTCGTCGCTGCGGGACCTATTGGGCTCGTTTTACTTCCCTGATGTGGGGGTCTCATCTCCGGTGCTACTAGACGTCTATGGGTCAGGCTTCCCTATACTACGGGCTCAAGAAGACACTGCCGCGGTTTCGAGTGGCTCAGGCTGGCCAGCCTTGTATTACACGACACCGTCGTGCTGCGAACCTGGAGTTTTGCATGCAGCATCTTGGTTAATACATCACTATCCATATGTGTCTCAAAATTTTATGGGTCTGATTCTCCTCTCGTTTACTCCAAACCACCCAATTTTGGTGACGTCAACATTTGGATTTTTTGGAGGAGCTGCCACTACGTTAGCATCAAGTTGGGTATTCAGGTATGTCCCAAACCCCTCTATGAACCCACCCACATCTTATTTGGGGTCTCCAGAAGGTTTTGCCCTTCGTAGAACACTCGGTTATTCAGAGTCCTGGATTTCGGCTTTCCTCGCTCTGTCGGGGGCAGATATTTTGTCCTCCTGTATGTGTTTCGCCACAGTCCAGCTATTCTAAGTTGTCCCTATGCCCTCGCTATACAATTCCCGATTCATGAAAGAGCATATTTGAGCCTCAACGGTCCATTTCACGGGTGGCCAGCTAGCCTGTTATTTCCCCTATCTCTCTAATCCCAGAATGCGGTGCCACAATCTGGTGAATTAGGGCCCCATAATGGCGGCGACGGCGGAGGCGACACGCTGGCAAAATTAGAACGAACCCGTCAATATTTCCCCAAAGGAATTACTTGACTCATAATTGCCTAGGGTTATGATCTTCGGGATCCGGGTGCTCCTGACCCGAACTCTACCCCTGTACAAAAAGCTTAAGGCTCAATGTGGGAGCGGCTTTAATAAATGCCGACACACTTCATTCATGCCATGCGGTCTCAAAAGAAATCTTTTGCTTTCGAGCTCAGAAGTCCATACTTGAACAACATTGTGAGAAGCGCGGATATAAGGTTCCAAAATACCACCTGAAATTCAAATTTATTGGGGATTTACCGCATATTCCCACCATCTTCCAACGAAGAGGTCTTGGAGCGCAACATGCTTGATGCCCTCGGATAAGTTCCGCTCGAGCCGATGAAAGAAGCTACGACAAAGCATAGTAGGCTACTATCAGGCTTATTTCTTTCTGCCGTAGATTTCAACGACGTGGTTCGATAGTTCGGAGGCACGCCCCCTTTTATTAAATATCTGGGATCCTCCACACCAATTACCTCCGTCTTTGGACGCCTACAAGAAAT
The DNA here is from genome assembly GCA_029378395.1 of Mycena leptocephala. NCBI lineage: Eukaryota > Fungi > Basidiomycota > Agaricomycetes > Agaricales > Mycenaceae > Mycena > Mycena leptocephala. The sequence goes on along the minus strand of JARJLF010001683.1, from coordinate 3,137 downwards.
CGCTTCTCAATTGGATGTTCTACCCCGAACAGCCAGAATTATCTAGGCAATAGGGTGTTCGTGAATGGATGATGGAAAAAAATGCTCAAGAAGCGGATGCAACCAGTGCGAAAATTTCTGAGGATTATCCGTGGGGGTATTTATGGTTAGGCCCGTCTCTTTCTCCCTGTTTGTGATTACGTATGATCACTGTTGTGACGAAGTTCAGCATCGAAAATGTCAGCATGCAATTGCAGACGTGCATTTACGTACTATCACAGGGGGCATTCCCCACCGCTTAAAAGCTATAAGCCGCAGCCGCTTATAAGCGGTGGGTAACTCGCAGGTTGCTCGCTTATTGATGGCTCGGAGAATTGGCCTCATGTTTCCCTCGTGCATATGTGTAATAAATATTGATGTGTAGTTGGTTCGAACCTGGGTAGTGGCGTTCCTTTTGAAGTATTGCATTTTATTTAGTGGCGGCCTAAAAATATAAAATGAAATGTTAGCTACACATCCAAAAAATTGCTGATATCTCTGTAGACGTATTCTCTACATTGGCCTTTTATCTTTGCAACCTTCACAACCTTGTGTGCTTTGCTAGCAACTCATTTTAGTGATGCCCAGGGCAACTTGTTGAGCAGGGTACTCAATCCTTTCCCCAGAGAAAAAGTGGGGACAGCATCTGCCATCAGGGTGGGTCGCACTTGTGCTATTCTGTCAATGTTTTTTGGAGTAAAATTCTGGTGCACCTAACAACACACCTGAAAGAATCTCAATGATGCAGACAGAAAAATGCCTAGAGAGTTCAGTAATTTTTTGGGTGTGTAGGCAACATTCCTTTGTATTTTTAGTCTGCTGCTAAATAAAATGTGATGTTTCAAAAGGAACACCACTACCCAGGTTCAAACCAACTACACATCAATATTTATTACACATATTCACGAGGGAAACATGAGGCCAATTCTCCGAGCCATCAATAAGCGAGCAACCTGCGAGTTACCCGCCGCTTATAAGCGGCTGCGGCTTATAGCTTTTAAGCGGTGGGGCATGCCCCCTGTGTATACCACAGGCCACCAGATTAATATTGGGATTGCATTATCCAAAACCCGCCCACAAACATCATAACTGGAGCAATACAATATCTCCTTTATCAAATTAGGTGTGTGCGTCTGAAGCTTTTTTATGCTCCGCTAATTTCACCACTTAACTACTTTTGCTGATGTTCGTCCACTCCGCCGCCGCCATTGCCACTTCCCTTCCAGATATGCTCAAGTCACGGAGGGGTTCTGAGTTTACAGTTGGCTATACCTTTCAACATCAACTTTTCATTTCGGAACTAACGGAAGAGGATGGCGGCTCGCGAAGCGACCCGTCAGCTGCTTGTACACATTAAGGCGAACAGCCTGCTCGTAGTCGTCATTAATACATCGACTAATCCGGCCTGCACGCGGTCCTCCGAGTGTCCGGTTAAAGTTCGCCCACGATCGGCACGCACAGATGCCATAGATCGCGAATTGGGTTGGCCGATATTAGGGCATGTGGAAGGATGAATGCACGAAGGATAGGTGGGTGGATGAAATGAAACACACATTCCTCGCGTCCGGGTGGTTGCGTATGGTCCCGGGGCAGTGATATCCGTACTTGTCGTGCCTGTCAGTGAGCGCCCATAACCAAATCGTACGCAAAACGTACGGGCAGTCCATAGGAGGCGACTACCCATCTGCAATGTGCCGCGTCGTCAGTCGGTACGCCATAACAAAGCATCAGCCACTAATGTAGTGAAACACCCACTCTTCACCCGCTCGTCGAGGAACCACTGCCACACGTGCTCCTCCGGAAACTTGACCAAGCACGGCTGGCAATACGACAGCGCCGTCGTCCAGGAGTCCCATTCCGGGGCTGCCCGGGGCACGTCAAAGATAGGCCCCATCCCGCGGCGACTCCCGCCCTCGTGCTTGACGACGGCCGCGGCAAGGGAGCCGGAAAACTCGCTGCTGTGCTTAAGCCAGCCCTTCAGCAGTTCACCAGGCCATATGTGAAGGCGGTGCCAGTCTGAGTTCAACGAATTGGATCAGAAGGTCGACGTACGAGAAAAGGAAAAAGGAAAGGCGCGCGTACTGGCTTCGATGAAGAGCGTAAGCCCACCGGGGGCGGCGCAGTTCGAGCCTATGTGCCGCACATTGGAGTGAGGCTTTCGGAATTTTCAATTAATTGAGATAGGCGCACAGGTATCGCGTTTGGAAGATGTTGTAGACAGCTTTCGAGACCAATATCAAGTGGAGAGAGGTAAATGTACGGCAGAAAGTAAGAATGCAATCCACGATATCGTCGTCGAGGGGCAAGGCGTTGAGGGCGCGCATCGCGGTGAGTGCAGCGGCCGAGAAAGACGGCAATGGCTGTGCAGATCAATCGAAGTCTCTGATCTAAGCAGTCACAAATATCCGACATTTCTCGTCCTGCGTCGACTTTGGACTCTCGCGATTCCTCGCCGCTGCGCCGAATGCCGTCGATGGCTAGCTGCCACACTCGCCTCCGCTGGGCGCGTCCTGGATTCAGATGTTCGAGCTAGCGTCGGTGGCGGCGGGTTTGGACGATTCTGCAGCGATCATGGACACTTCTTCCAGGTTTCACTGGAACCCCGGCCGTGAAGCCCGTCCGCGTACAGCCAACCCCTTCATCAACTCCACCGTCAATGCCAGACCGGCGTCCGTCCACACCGCCACCAGAACCGCCAGCAGTACTGGTGCGTCCCTTCTCTCCTCCATTGTTGACCTTGATGATCCGCATCGGCTTTCGCCCCTACTCCTCGAGGCCTTCGGTATCAATGCCTGCCTCTCAAACGTCTTCACCGCTCTCTCGGGCATTCTTCCTCCTCTCACTCACTATCCCTCCTTGTCTTCCGCATCCGCTCCAGCCCTGACTGACACCCACGCTCGCAGACCGCGCACGATACACATGCACACCTCGCCGATCTCGATACGACCAGATACGACACAATTAATCATCCTCGTGCGTCGCCGCTGTTCACCATTCACTGCGTTCTGTTTCATCCATTCCGTGTCCCGGCACTTGATTCCTCCCCTCCCTCCGTCCACTGACGCCCTCTACATGCCCGCATTGCTTCAGCCGTCGCTGTTCGGTGTTTGATCCAGCTC
>JARJLF010001682.1:0-66318 GCA_029378395.1 Mycena leptocephala | reverse complement strand
ATCGACCGACTATCCTACGGTGGGTAGCCTTTGACTGCTGTCTGCAGGCACGCGAGCTTGAAGCTTCGGAAGATAAATACCTACGGGCTCTCGTATGAGTGGACAGGCTCGAACAATACCCTGAAGCCCGTCCTCCTCGCGGCGCACCAAGGTCTGTCGTCCGTTGACTGCATAAATTTTGTTTGTAACGGCCCGTATAGATGTTGTTCCCGTGGAGCCATCCACTGTGGGAATTGGAATCATCCGCCGTACTCTGGTTATTTTGACGGTATGCTCCTCTCTCAGACCCCTTCTAGATCTCGCCCTCACACTCTCACAAGGTCACCGCTTCTGGGGCCGGGGCAGCGCCGACGACAAAAATGGGCTGATCGCAATCTTGTGAGTAAAAACCGCTCCTTTCCCCTACTTTTCTTCGCCTTGACACCGTTAAAGGACGGCGATCGAAGCCCTTCTGGAGAATGGTTTTGTCCCGACGCGCACTTTCGTCGCAGCATTCGGATTCGACGAAGAGGCCAGCGGCTTGGAGGGCGCCGGTGAGCTAGCCTCTGCTGAGCACCTACGGCGAGGATGCTTTCGCTTTCATCATCGATGAAGGGGGTGAGTGAGGATGACCGCAAACCTCAGCTTCACGGGGCTAAATGCACATTCGCAGCTGGTATGATCAAGATGTTCGGCACCATGGCTGCCTTGCCAGATGTGGCCGAGAAGGGCTATCTGGATGTGGTCGTGGACCTCACCTCGCCGGGTGGCCATTCCAGCGTCCCGCCTGATCATACTGTGCGTCGTCTTGAGTTTTTCCTGTCGCGTTTCGTTCTGACATGAGGGGCCGCAGACTATAGGAATCCTCGCCGCGCTCCTTGTCGGTACGAGGATAATCCGTACGGCGGGCACCTTGTACAGCGCCCGATTTCCGTTTCTATATTGGAGGTTGACCGGAACTAGTCCAGAGAATCCACTCCGTACCAGACTCTCCAGTGCCTCCGGCATATGAAAGCACGATGCCGCCCACTATCAAGCGGATCATCGTCGATTCAGCACAGTCCGATACTGCCCTTCAGACCCTTGAGGGGATTCTATCCAAAGATAGACTATATAGAAGCCAAATTGGAACGACCCAGGCCATCGACGTGGTCAGCGGGGGTGTAAAATCTAACGCGCTGCCCGAGCAAGCGCATGCGATCGTGAACCACCGCATTTCGACTGAAAGGTCGGTTTTCCTGGGTACGATTAAAATGTGCTCGAGCTCATCCATGTGTAGTTCTGTCGGAGCAGTAAGGGAGCGCAATACTGCACACCTGAAGCCGCTTGCCGAACGATTTAATCTCACCTTCAATGCGTTCGGCGTCGAGGTTTCGGAACCGGGTGCGCCTGCAAGCGGACGCCTCACATTGACGGACATGTCTGCCCCAGCGCCAGTTACCCCGACGAGCGGTGGAAACTCTATTCCGTACGAGTGCTCTCCGGGAGTATCAGAGCCACATACAATACTCGGAGGTCCGCCAACGGAGACGATTCTACTGTGATCGTCGCGCCGTCGATCATGTCGGGGAATACAGGTACGTGGCGATACCCTGTTCCCACTCGAGCCAACGCCTTTTTTCGACTAGACACCCGGTATTACTGGAAACTCTCATCACACATCTTCCGATATGGCCATGGCAATTCGGCCGGTGCTCCTGAAGGTATTTTGAGCGGAATACACACCGTCAACGAATGTGCGTATACGATTCGGGACCGGACTGACACTTGGCTAATTTTTTGTGCGACGGCCATCGATGCGGATGAATTTGTCGAAATGATTCGTTTCTTCGTCACACTCATTCTCAATTCTGACGAATCCATCGTTCTGTGAATGTAGACTAACTTTGCAATTTCTTGAAAATTGAATATTGAGGTAGACCATCAAATCACGTGCTTGAACGCGTCGCGACAGCGACCCTAATAGGTGTACACAAACCCCTTTTTGATATCAGCGAAAGCAACCACGATCATGAGCATGAGCATGTCTTCCAACCAACTTCCAACTGTCGGGGACTGTGGGCCTTCGAAATGCATTTTTAATACTAATTTATTTTCCCTGAAGTTACTAATGAAATAATTTGAAACCGCGTTAAATGCCCACCCAGGGAGAAAATATTCTACACAAAGACCGTAGCTAAATCTGTGCAAAACAAAGTGTTGGCAGAACAAAGATATACCGGGCTAAGGCTGCGGAATGCTCACATGGAATCATGGCCAAACGCAGTCAAACGGGCTTTGAACAGCTGGATAGTCTCGGACCGCGGTGCAGCCGTACCGTCCGCTCTGTTGTTCAACCCTCATTGCCCCACCGCCATGCACCAATAATGCCAGTAATACTGTTCTCTGATTCAGTTACATGCGCGGCGAACTGTGCCAACGGAATCACCACGGTAAGCGTGTCCGAACGTTGAATTTATAACTGTCGCCAACGTTGTACGTTTTTCTCGGATTTATTTGCCTGTTGTCAGTGTCCCGTACAGGGATCCCGTGTCTATTTCTCCAACTCCTCGACCAGGAATTCACATTTACCGTCGACATGTCGAAGCTGAGTTGCGGTCATAATGGCGCTCTCTACCTCACAGAGATGGATGTCGATGGAGGCACAGCGAAATTTCCTACTTACAAGGCCATAGTACCGGATGTTGTGATTCGCAGTGCTTAAGTTCGTTAATAGTTGCGTCGAAAAGTAGTGTTGCTTCAATTTTCATCAGGCTAACGTTCTCAGCTCCGAGCCTCTCTTACCGACATCATATCGGGCAGCGGAATGTTCGGTACTTGCTGCAACAAAATGGATATCTGGGAGGGTGGGGAGGTTCAGAGTATCACAATTTTCGATCAAACCTTGACCGAAATTTGTTTAGCCAATATGAACGCCGCCGACTATGCGTCTCACGTCTGCACTCCTACTAGCAGATGCAATGCAGCGGCGTTAACTGTGGTGAATGCGAGTTCATGAAACAGTCATCTTGTGCAGCTGTGCCGTCCCTGAACCTTTTCAGTATTCTGATGAACCCGGCCTTGGTTTGGCGCTGATTATTTTATTATTGCCCGGTCCCTCAGAATGCCTGTGAACAGTTGAACCAACAAATACTGCAGACAGTTTTTTTTTTGATTTTCATATGATCTTTCGCGAATTCATGCCCAATGTTACGAGTGATGAGTTGCCAGGCTGGTAAGATAGATTATAATAAGTATTCGGAGACCGACGTTAATGTTAAAAGGATCGATCGAAGACTGTACGATCGCATTGATCTTGAGGAATGAGTTGGGGGTGATACACAGGAGATGTACGTGAATCTCCGAGTCGGGAAGCAAGCATAACAGTGACTTGACGGTTCCGGATTGTACCTTGTTCTGAATAGTGACATTTACTGTTCAATCTGGACGTCCCTTTCTCCCAGCTTTAATGCCGGCACGATGGGACTTTTCAGCCCGTCGCCTGGCATTGGAGGCTTTAATCAAGCCCTCGACACGTTTTTTCTGCTCTTCCGAAGGCTCGTTTTTGAGCACGGAGGAAGATGCTTCAACGAGCAGCGCATGAAACTAGCCGAAATTCAGTGAAATTCAGACAGAAACGAACCATTTCCACCTTAGACAGGCATTCTTCGATATTCTGTGACTGAGACCGATGTACAGCCGACGTGATCTGTATCGATTGAGAAGAGGAGACGTAGTATGGCTGCATAGGTTTAGGCGTGTGTCGCTACAGTAGTGCATGTACGCACGGATCGCTTCAACTCAGGTTTCGCCCAAATGGGTATCCAATCCTCGTCAACCGCGCACCGAAGGGTGGCTTTGGTATTGACTTTGTTGACATTCTACAACAGAGGAATTATCCCTGCGGCGGGAAGAAAAATAAACAAGTCAGAAATACCTGTCCACCTGGGCCTGAACTACGCGAGAAGGATAATTGAACCAAAGCCTTTGGGATGTCCAATGCCCGAAATTGAGCTATCCATGCGCGCGCCAACGCGGTCTCCTGCGCCGATTCAAGGGAGGTAATTTGGGGAGGAATAGGGATGGGTCTGTTGGTTCCACTGTGCGAATTTCGTGCCAGAAGTGATACAGATACTTGGAGGTATTTAGCTGGGTAACTGAAACCATGAAATGCGGCGTAATGAGGGCGGAAAGAAGAGGGTTCATGATGCCATCACTGGTAGGTCATGTTTGGCAGAAGTAGCTTGAGACAAACAAACAAACTTTGATCCGAACCGCCATGTAAACTCTCGAATTCGCCTTGTATATGGGCGGGACTCTATACTTTTAGATCTAGAAGGTAACTATAGCGTCTAGAACTATTTTATCTAATTTCTGAGTTATTTCAAAAGCATGTACTATGTGTCCTATACTCTTTGTAACAAGATAAAATGAGCCTTCTGCCTCCGTAAAACCAACTAATCAAGAGTTACTCATAACAGTCTGCGCTTCAGTTAAACAGGTTACATTGTTATTTTACTATACTTCAAGCAGGTGAAATGTAGTTATTAGGTCGTACTTTACTTTTTAATTCGGAACATTTAGTGAGATCTAGTTTGAATATGCTCTACACTATTGAAAGCTAATTCTGTATTAGGTGCCAAACGGGCTATCGAAGGAAGCCTCCGAGTCATTGGACGTCGCGCCGGTCCTTGGCCAACTTGAAATGAAGGTAAAAGGGACTCGGGCTCCCTTTTACCTTCATTTCAGCTGGGACCCACTGGCACAATCCGCTTATACCCGATGTTGCCTTGAGTCTCGTGGTGTAAGCAATGCACACCCCAGCTAACAAGCTCCACCCACCATTTCTCTTACGGCCGACATGCATGCAGCATATCCTACCCCAAAAATATTTTCTGACGGGATTGTCTTCTCAGTCCTTTGCATCAGCGCAGAGTTACCCTGCCTACCTCGGCTGGTATTGATCTGTTGATGCTAGCCGCAAGTCTCTTCGTTCGCACCTCACACTCACACTGAATGTCTTGCGCGCCGTCCGTCAGATATCCTGCATTTCTTGGACGTCGTGCTTTTGGCATGTATCTTTACGGAATCCCAAAATTCCAGTCAATTTTCTATGTTCGTCGATCCTTCGACTCTTTCTTCAAAACTAACTGCATCGACAGGACTTTTGCTATTGCCCAGTCCAACCAACGTCTCAATGCATCGTAACGTACTTGTCCGCATTCTATCAAAGATACGAGCTCGAAAATGTGACATTGATCGGCCTTACTCTCAATTCATCAGGGTCTGAGTTGGAGTTCCTACTGGATTTTCAGAGCGGTTTATCCATTCAGAGGTAGTGAAATTCCGGCTTTCAAGTTAATTGCCCAATTATTTTCCAGATATAGAAGCATGCCAGGCTCTTTCTCTCTCCATCCTCGATGCATCCGAGTCGACCAACGAGTAACAAGGGATATTTTTAAAAAAAAGAAATCACATACCTTTTCCAGGTCCCATACTGACTAGGGCTACTAGAAGCAGCAAAATAATGGCCCACCTTGTACTTAAACATTCAGGCCTTATTCCCCTTTCTTTTACAACCTCGCGGGCAGTGTTTCGAACGCCGCGACAAGGCCTCGCCTCATATCCCAGATTGACCAATTTCACGAATGCTATGAATGCTGACAGGGTTTCCGAGCTGAAAATGATTGACCAGTTCAACTAAATTTTCCTTCAGGCTGCGCTTCAGAACTACGTATGTTCATGTTCTGTACTCATGTGTGTCAATCACCCACCGATTATGATAACTCTTCAGATTAAGGATTCCGTTCACTTCTCTACATGCTGGATATCATTTCTTGTCCAACCCCCAGGTTTGTCCTTCCACGAGATGGCAATGGAAATATTCCCGGAGAACCTATCGGCGTCCCCGTCTATGTTATGTTCGCCCTGCTGCTCAGAAGGCTTCTGAGCAACACCTCCGCGGCTTACGATCTTTTCCGGAGGTCCCTTTCAACGATGCCGCGAAGAATTTTCTGAATAACTGGGGTGCATCGGCATGACCATGACAATCCTCCTCGTATTACGTATTAAAGTTGTATCAACACTGGCAGCAACCGCTTTGACCAGTACGATATCGGAGATGCTACGTCAAAACACATTTTTCTTGCATACGATGCATCCTGCTGCCTAGTTTTCTCTCGCGTTCGTCGATCTGCTTTAGTTATCTCATGCGATTGTTGTAATTTTCCCCTAAAAATGGACCGTGTAGAAGTGAAACCAGATTATATCCCAGGAAAAAGTTTCTGTGAAACGTTCTCAAAATTGCACCTATTTTCACGATCTGGTCGCTTTGAAGATGAATTTCCAACAGTTTTCCCAGATTTTTCAACGTGAGAATTTAATGGGGTCAGCTAATATATTTCGGACATTGGCAAAAATAGTTCAGTTGTCTGGGCAGAACCATGTAGCCTATCTACAGAGGTCAGAAAATAAAGACCGGCAGACGGTAATGAACGACTTGCATCGCGTTGTCCAAGTGGCCCAACAAAAGTATAGGGCTGTAGCCCCAAACACTCGGCGACCGTCACGAGGGTGTAATTTGCGGCCTGCAGCGCGTCAACTGCATAACCTACGAGAATCTCGCTGTAGGAAATATTAGTGAAGTTTGATATCGAACGAAGTGGAGTTTACGCTGTGGTTTCTGGAGGGCAAATATTCTCAGTTCGCCGATTCCGAGACGAGGCGCTGGATGGTCCTTACCTACGGTCTCGTGGTTCAAAGCAAGCAGGGTGCTGACGTTGGAACTAATGGCGGTGTCATAATAGCCTTCGCTTTCCTGGATCGTTGCGTTGAGGGAGTCTTCAGAACTGGTTCCGTTCAATAAGAGATTAAAGTCTTCGAAAAAACGCACTCCATATCCCAAAGAACGAGACTTTTATTTTGCTGAAATGCAACTTCGCGGACGAGGTTATTATAGCTTCCGTAGGCTGATTATAGTAAAGTTAGTACTGAAACCAGACGGAAGGTTTTAGACAACGTACGAGGTCGCAGGAACGGAGTGGCGACTCCCAAAATCTTCATCAAGGCAACTGGAGCAAAATTAGCTATTGAGCAGATGAAGAATTTTTGTAGCTTACTGTCGTTCTGGGAAAATTCGCCAACAACTAGAAACTGAAATAAATAGAAGAGCCTTTAAGTATTGCAGGTACCTACTCTCAATCTCACTGAGAGTGGTGAGGTCCGGGTGAGACCTATATCAAACGAGGTACGAGTTAGAAATGATATAGAGCGATTGTTGAGAGAGACTGGGCGGACCATGTATGGGAACAGATCTGATGACCGCTGTTGTATACATATTGGAGGCGCTCGGCAACCTTGGTACCATATATACACTCATCTGAAGTGGGTGCTTCAGACGACGAAACACAGTGTAAACTGTTCTCACAATTGTTTCCATCTGAATCACGCATTAGGATCAGGTTCAAGCAGAGACCGAATGTACTTTCTGACGAAGAAGGTGCCCTTGGCGCCCATACTTGTGAGAATGTCGCTAATGTTAGTCCTAGAATAAATCATTAATACTTGAGTGGACGATGGTCGATGGTAAGAACTCCATACATGTATAAGTATGGCCCATCGTCCTGTACATGCTAAGCCGCTGAGTGAGCAAAGCGAGTTGGCACGTACGAATGTGAGCGCAACGGTGTTTGGAACTGTGCACGACGAATACAAGACGGCCTTCCGGGTAGAAGCCAGTTCAACCGGCCGCTGCGCCAAGGACAGGATAGGAGTCAAAAGAAACGTGAAAGTCCCGAACAGCATAGGGAACAAAGCAGGAGGTGGCGGGAGGGGAGGAAGCGCTTCGCATTTTATACTCGAGATTGTTTAAGAACCGCGGATACGGCATATAGAGGAGTGCATCTCAAACAGAGAAGGAAAGAGGTTAATCGCACATGAAAGCAATGAGCTTTTTTCGGCTTGCATGGAATGCACTGGTACCCTTTATCTCCTCCCGCCAAAAGCGAAAGCTTCAGTTCTTGCCGGTTCTCTCGGAGGCTGTTCAGAGGATAATACTCTCCTGGATCTCAGATCTGCCGAACACCAACTTAAGTGTCAATATGGGCGACGAACTAGCTCTGCTGGCAGGTCGCTGGATGGACTTGGTGGAAGGAAGAAGAGTGGAAATCCTAATAAGGCAATTTACGGCATCAAAGCACCCTTGGGTCTTTTTTCTCTTCACTAATTCTACCTGGGCACGATACAAGTGAGATGATTTATTCTTTCTACCATTCTTCTATAATTTCAAAATTCAATTGCAGGATCTATGTGCATAGCTAGCTATGTAGACAACGATATTTCGATATTCGAGGGTATGTACCAACACCCCGCTCGGGGGCATCCCACCCGACCACCGGTGTTCAGGAAAAGGCTGGGGTACGATGTGTTATGATTCTGATATGTGCAGGTGCATGCCGCGCTGGGCGACCAGAGATACGAGACGTGATGGGATGAGACGAGAAGGCAAGACTAGTGCCGTGGTGGAAATGAGAGTAGTGCAAAGCGAGAGTGATTTGATTGAGACGAGAAATATGAGAGGAGAGAGGAAGAGCCAAGAATAAATCGAGGTGTGTATGTCGTGACGAACGCGTGCCGTTCGTGTTTAGATGTCGTGCTCGGCGAACGCTGTTCGGGGGTGGGCGAAACGGCGGCGCGACGACTCGTGGAAGGCGCGCGCGCGGCGGACGGTAGCGCGCCTCGCTGCGGGGCTTCTTCTTGTGGCAGGTGTGGTTGCCGCTGGAGCCAGTGCTGGGAGGGGCAGAGCCCGAACCCGAGCTACCATTGCTAGGCGAACCCGATCCAGAGCCGTTGGCAGGTGCACCAGAGCCTGAGCCGTTGGCAGGTGCACCAGAGCCTGACCCGGGGCCAGAGCTCGAACCATTGCCGGAGCCAGAGCTTGAACCATTGCCGGAGCCAGAGCTCGAACCATTGCCGGAGCCAGAGCTCGAACCATTGCCGGAGCCAGAGCTCGAACCGGTCCCCGAACTGGTGCCTGAGCCAGAGCCCTGGCCCGGCGAGCCGGAACCCGTCCCCGAACCAGAAGTTGGGCTGGACGCCGGTGCAGAGGTCGCCTGTTTCGCAGTCGTCGCACCCTTATCGGTCGTCGCACCGTTAGCGGTCGTAGTTGCACCCTTAGCAGTCGTAGTTGCTCCCATAGCAGTCGTAGTTGCTCCTACAGCCGTCGTCTGTCCCGCCGCGCCGCCACCAGTAACAGTCGACGGCGGACCCACGGGCTTGCCCGTCTGCGTGGGACTGTCCCCGGTGTACGCGTACACGGGCGAGATGAGTGCGGGGGTGACGGCCGCGGCGAGGTTGACCGCCTGGCCGTTCAGCGGGACGACGGGGTTGTTGCCGGGGAGTGCGGGGAGTGTGCCCGTGGCTGCAAAGCGGCTCGTCAGTGCGCTGCGTGAGAAGGAAATAGAGGGGGAAACACATACTGATCTCGTCGACACCCTTGGTGATCCTGCAGGTGCCATCGTGGTCGAGGGTGTACACGCCTGAGTTAGAGCAGCAGCTGCACGCGACGTCAGGCTTGATTATGGAAAAAAGAGAAAGCCCACGCACGTAGGATCGCCAAAGGCAGCACTGGTGCATTGGCATTTGTTGACGACGTTGTCCAAGACGCCCTAGAGGAGTTAGAATCGTGGTATTTATCTAGAGAGATTAGTCACCTTATCCCAGCCAAAAATAAAATCTGATCCATGACAATGTTATTATGAAAATTATTTGAGAAGAATTGAGGGTGCGCACCGGCGTGATATCCGTACCCGGTGGGGTCGCCCATGGAGTACACGAACGGCTGGGAGGGGTTTTTCGCTTGGCTGCGGACCGAATCAAAGCTAGCGGTGTCGAGGTACATCTGCGTCATGTATCACGTCAGTCCTGCATCAACCTATCCTTCCACGCCCGCCACGTACCTCCATGAAGATCCGAGGGAGGGTCTTGGGGTAGTTCTTGTCCGCGCATGTTCCCGAGTCAGGGCCACCGGAGAGGTACGCGACGTGCGACTTGTGGTCGGCCGAGTCGCTGTTCACGCCGTCCCAGCATCTGCAGTGCAAAGTTAGCCCAAATCAGCCACGTATACAGATGCGGCGTTTACGAGGGAAAGTTCTGTGGGCGCCATCAGAATCGTCGGGTGGATAATGCGAGGGGGACGTACGATCTGTGCGCGGATACCGGAGGGACACGATCCAGTGGGGAGCTCGTTGTGCTTCGTAGAGGTTCCACTGAAGTCGAGGCAGAGGAAAGTGACCGCTTGTTGGGCATAGCTGCTTGCATTGTAGCTGCGCAAGGTCGGCGTTCCGCTGGATCTTAATTAGCGCGAGCCGACGGATGGCGACAGTTCCTTTACCTCAACATGCGGAACTAGCAAGCAAAAAGGTCAGCACAATTTTCTATTGGGAAATGGATGGCTCACGTCATCGGGGAAGGGTGTCGTTACTCCAGGAGTGTCCGAGAAGAGGTAGTCTTAGGCCGCATGAGGCTCTTTCGGCGGACGAAAGCTACAGACAACTACTTACAGCTGGAAGAAAGCCGTATCCGTTAGCTGCGGGTGTAAAAAGCACAAGAAAGGAACGTACATGACGGGGCTTCCGTTGACGCTGGTGAAGGATCCGTTGCTCCACTGAAAGTACAAAGTCTGTGGGATACGGTCAGAGTTGACCTAGTTGATGGCAAATTAACCTACGGGGGCCCACTAGAGAAGAGGTAAGGAGGGTTTTCGCTTTGATAAAAGTCGCAATAAGGACGCACATAGTTCGACTTGTCCTCCTTGATGGGCGAGGAGGTGCACTGACTCTGCCGGAGAAAGGCCGTGGTCGTGTTAACACGGAAATTGCTTCCACCAACGACTTGATAACGGATGTCAGTCAGAGGTTCACATTTCGCGCATGGTAACACGCCGTACTTGTGTGGACGTGTCCAGAGACCTTGCCTGAATAAAGAAGGTCAATTTCGACAAATAGCACAAAAGTGGAGTAAAACGGCTCACCTGGGTTGACAATGGGGTCAATGCGCTCGGTGGTGATCACATTTTCTAGGATACGTGTTCAAAAACATTCCAGACCAGCAGAGGAACACAGACTCATGCCAAACAGGAAATAAGCATTGCAGAGGAGAGGACAGCAGCGGCGAGCAGGAACTTGCTCATGATGTTGCGGGCCATCGGAGAGAGCGTGAAGAACGAGCGACGAGCCTCGAACGGCGGAAGATAAGGGAAACGGACGAGAAGGAGGAGGGGAAAGGAAGGTTGGATGAACGTTTGGCAGTCACGCGTTCTTATTTGGCGCTTTGACCGCTTTTGGCAATCTTTCCACCGCGCTTTTCTGTTCTGAGCTGTAAATGTCAGCATCCTGCCACCGTTGCCTTCGCGACATTCTATTTTCTGCACGTAAACGCAGCTAGCGCCTGGAATTCGCGTTCCTTCGACCCTGACCTCATCCACGCGGATTCAATTACACCGGTGCCATTTCTCGGGAGAACGCCCTCGAGGATCAGAACCACCGGAGCCTGAGGCTGCTGCTCGGGGTTTCTGCAACCCTAATTTTGCTGCAAGTCTAACTCGGCAAAGACATGCTACAAACGGAGGTTTCACGATCGGATCGATCACAAATATGGCAATTTTTAGTTATCCTGCCCTCAAGCTTGTTCAGCAGGTGGCTTGAAGGTGTGGCCCGAGGCCGCAAAATGCCTCGGACGCGCCGTGCACGGACTGTTTAAAATACAGCCGAAAGATTTTTTCTAAGTATACCAAGAAGAAAAAAATCGAATCACCGCTTGACAGATAAGCCAGATAAGCCGGAGAGTCCAAATTTGGAATGTCATCGTGCGGTGTGCTGGGGTCCTAGTTATTTGGCAGGAGGTAAGTTGATTTATCTCTGAGCATTAAGGCCGAATTAACGAGGAATGGTTTAGACAATTCAAACACACCTGAGCAGCAAGGTCGAAGTTGGTTATTTCTGAATTGTTCTCAAGCCGGAGAACTCTGTCGAAGTTCAAACAATGAGACAAGTTGAAAACTCAAGGCACAGACGGCACTTCCAACTTAACTTGAAGCCGCACCAAATTTCCGGTGTTGGAATTGAGTGTGTGAAGTTGGGGACATTACAACGATGCCCCGGTCGCGCCGCGAACTGATTAGAGTCCAATTATGGAGCGCACAGAATAAACTTTAAGCCAGATTCTGCATGATGTGTTCCGAAACTCCACCCACGGCAAGAAAAATTCGGGGGTTCTTCAACAAGCCCAAGATGACCGAAACTCAACGTTCGCCGACCGGGAAAAATTCAGAGCATGCGCCTACGTCGACCGCAGTCTACAGCAGTAGACACCATGAAAAAATATTCCCCTATCGTGCAACAAATTGAACATAGATTCAGATGACGTTAACATAATATGTATAGAGCAAGTAAGGTAGGATAAAATGGCCGTACGAATTATTGCTGCCTGAAAACAACGGAATGAAGAGCCAGTACAATTACAGGAGCATATGCAGAGTCGGCCCTGGATTCAATAAGGACCGGGGACCCCAACAATTTTTGATCACATCACCCGAACCTGGCAGCCATCCAGGTACAGACAGGTATAAATCCCGCACACCTCCTTGGGATATCGAGACCATGTTGTCATTGCATAATTAAAAAACACACACGGATTAAACGCGCTTTTACCAGCAAGATCAAGTACGGAATGCGGCGACCCAATTCTCAGGTACGGAAGTCTTCGAACACCAGCGCCTCCAAAAATGAAGAGGATGGACTTCAAAAAGAGGCATATACATGTGCCCACAAGCTTGTCAACAGCGCATATACGACAACTCGCCGACATGTCCCGATCAGATCGTTGATGCCGGCCACATCCATACCCTTTGATGTCCGTCTTCCAGGTTTTCTGTCGGTGCCTGATTCAAAAACAAATGCTATATCCTCAGTCATTAACTCAGTTGCGCGTTGAAATGAATAGTTAATATGTCAAATGTGCCGCCGTCCCCTCAGCAGCCGTCGGACCCAGCCCTGCTAAAACCTACATCAATCATGTCCACGTTCAATCCACGCTTCAGCTTCAGTCTAAAGAAGTCGCCGATGGCATCAGTTGGCAAGACAACGATCTCAAGCACAAGGCGCCCATGAAGCTTGAAGGCTTGAACGGAATAAAACGGAGTTTCCAGATTCTGAGTTACTAATGTGAGTTTTTACGAGCCTGAGTAGACCCGATCGGATACCGACAAGACCTCGACTAGGTTGCTTGTGTACTGTAGCAGTTATTCTGTTTTTAGCCCAGCGCTCGCTGTCAAAAAAAAAAAGTCTAGACCGATCCTTAATGCGCATCTCCAGACAGCTCCAGTCAGTCGTGCCGGTATCATCATCGTAATAGCGGCATCTTCGGGTTAAAAAAAAGGTCGGCGTTCAGAGTTCAGTTGATCGGACCTCCGCAGGCAGAAACCTGCGTCTACGATTGTTCTTGCCGTTCCGCACATACCGGCGGACGTAGGGCTGGAAAGGACCGCAGTTTGGGAAAGACCGTCATCCATCGTCCCGAGGCCGTACTGAGGGAGGTAACCTGCCGAACAGACAGCTGGCGTTTCTTCTGTAGACCAGAACAGTTTTCGAGGACGTCTCCACACTGGCACAAAAAACTGCGTTATGCACCGTGAATTCGTAGCCTAGACTTGCGCCGACAGGCACGCGACGCCGAAGACTGCTATGCCCGCATCTCGTTTTACCGACGCTAGAAGCGCCCGCAGATAATGATGCCTGTAAAATAGTGCCGTCGTGCGCAATTCGCAGTGGAGGCAGGCCCGTGGAGTTGAGATCCAGTACCCACCCTGCAATAATGTTGCGAATTGAAGAATGCAGGTGCGATTCCCGATGCGGATCACAGGAGGCTTCGACGTCTGCGACTCCGGTCCGGAAAGCATAGACAGTCTGCGTATCTTGAGCGCCCGGCGGACGGACTTCTCCAGCAGCGCTATGCACGCAGCGGCCGGCACAGGGGCGATTTCGTCCGCAAAGCTCGCCAGTCGGAGGATGATACGATCCTATGCGTTTCTATTATAATAGAGAAGCGGCGAATAGGGACTTGAAGGGTATCGAGGGATGAATGGACGCTTGGTAATGCCCGAATCCCGTCTTATCTCGACCGGCGGTAAACAAGGTCCGGGATCTTGGCAGCGCAAGTGAAATTGATAACTAGAATCGTCTTCAGAGTAAGTAACCTGTAATTGCAGACATATTCCGACTATAAGAACCCAGTCACTTGGTGAGCTGGTTAACGAAGGAGGTCGAATTCAATTTGAGATCCGAGATATTCCATGGAGGAATATCCAGTGCATGACCTGGGGAACATTTTGAATAGGGGTTGTGAACGAGAAGGGAGCCCTGTTTCTCCCGGAGTATTAGAGCCAGCCAGCTTCGGTTTGGATTTTACATAACCAGGGGTTCGAGAGCTACTAAGAATAATCTTCTGTAGATCCCAAATTCCGGGGGAATACACGCACCAGGCACACAACAAAGAAGAATATGGGCACTGGAACGATGGGTGGAAATCTTGAGCCTTGCAAAGTTGCAAGCAATGGCCAGCACCTTAGATTATCCTGTGATTCAAAACCTAGATCCCAACTACGGAGCTGAAAGACGAATGAAGTTCAGTAGACGAACCGTTTGAACTTCGATCCAAGACAGCAAGGTCGGAGAATCATATTATGATTCTATCGTGAGAGGGACGCCCCAGCGCGGTTTCGAAGATTCGAGGCCATGAGCTTCGTTTCGTAAGGGGGTGTGCGAGGTCGAGCCCAACATTAAGACGTTTGGAAAGACTTGAGCCGGTCATAGTCTCTCCTTACAGGCGCTCTAATAATATCAGTCCTCAGCTAACTGAGAACTCCTCCGAGTCCTAACTCGTGTTTGAGTAACGGCTTCAAGTTGCCGTTCAACCACCCTGAAAATTGAAGGAAAGATAGAAAATTGAGCGCTGGGCTCGAATTGTCAAGTCTAGAACTTCAAAGCTTCGAGCACCAGACGAAGAGATGATGAGGAATGAGAAGACAACCGTGACGAGATCGACTCTGACATAAGAGTCACGCGGATATCACCGAGATCCACTGATCCAAATACGACCACACCGACCTACCTCTTGCCACCATCTCGCCGAGTGGATTCAAAAGAACGCTCCAAAAGTCAAGGATCATCCAGCGTAAAGTATTTCCGCTCTTTTTTGTGACTTTTTGAAATTCCCACTAGCCCAGGACGGTCTATCGGCGGTCGCGGTGTGGCTTGTTTCACGGCAGCAAACCCACTCTAAGTCCTGGCTTTCGACAATCGCGTCTCAAATGCGCAGGATAGGCTATCTCCACCTACAGGTTGCCGCCGCTTCATTTTCCACTCCAAATCGGTGCAACTGCGCGTGGTTTCGTTGAGCGGCCCGATGAAATGAGTCAATGCTGAAACCTGTGAATGGTACTATTCCTCGCCATTACGGGAACATCTTCGCCGCTTCACAAACTATGCCGACTCATATCCGGTGTTAACGATTGTTTCCATTACGATTGTTTCCATTAAATTTGCTTCCACATAAATACCACCACTCACTGTTCAATCTTTACTCTCCTCCGCCTCGCACTCACTCGCATTGCAATGCTTGCCAGAACATGTACAATTCTTCTGGCTGCCATTACCATCTCTGCAAGGTCTCTGAATGATCCATCACTTGCCACTGTATACGACAAATGTGTCGTCAATAATACCGTCGCTCTTACATTTGTGGGTCTGTGGTCTTATTTCGGGAAACCTTAACTGAACCTCATGTTCATAGGATGACGGACCTTATATCTATATGTACATATTCGGTCAGAACTCAAATGTGTTAACCTATGCCTGACCCTGCCTTATAGGACGAATGTCAGTGACCTTCTAACCAAACACAATGCGAAGGGAACTTTTTTCGTCAGTGAGTAACTAAACCATTTACACCAGAAAATAATTCGCTAAAATATTTTGGAGATGGAAATAACTGTGAATCGTTCCCAAGGATATGCTCGTTGTTTTCTTACTGTTTGATGTTAGACGACTGCATTTATGCGCCAGATGTTGTCGGTCGTCTCCGATATACATACAATGCTGGGCATCAAATATGTTCTCACACGTGGTCCCACCCCAATCTGAAAAGTTTGAACGCGCAACAGAGTAAGTGGTATAAATGGTTGGATGTTCCCGTTATTGACAGGATCCCCAGTTACGACCGAGATTACAAGACTGGACAGTATGTGGTTTCGGGGACGCCTCATTACTCAGAACACCATACTCACAACTTGTAAAGAGGCGCTCTTGGACGTGCTGTCAATCAAGACCTCATTTCTTCGCCCACGTAGGTTTACCAACCAAGCGAGACGTTTCGGTATTAAACTATATAGCGTATGGAAACTATAACAATCTTGTCCGCCAAACGGCAAAAAACAACACCAAATCTCTCGTAGTCTGGGATTTCGAGTGCGTCCCTTAGTTGGTATTCACTCAGCACTGACATCACAAGCTCCGGAGACTCGGTTGGCGAAACTTGGGAACAAAGCGAAATCGATTACAACGCCATCATCGCCAAGCATCCCCAAACGCTCCTTGCATTGAACCATGAAACCGAAGGTGAGAAGCTTGGTACTCGTTCCTAGTCTATACGTATTGATTTAAAATTTTCAGTGAACACAACGTAGGTGCTCGTCCTCTTTTTTTTCATGCCCTAATTCAAGCGGTCGCGCTAGCCTTTACCTGCTCCCGACCGTGATTCCCCAACTTCAAGCTGCCGGGTACAAGCTGGTAACTCTCGCCGAATGCCTAGGGCTTGAACCCTATACGTTCGTCGGATCCTTTGGGCCACGCGATGCGAGTTTTTTTCCCACTCTCTGCTGTTTCTTCCTGAACATTGCCCTAGAACGAGACATGGAAGTGCTGAAATTGAGTTCACTACTCGCACATAAATATACTTTACTCACCCTGTATTTGAACATTTGGCTGGACACTCCCGTGCATCCCTGTCTTCGATAGCATATGATAATCGAAGCTCCTACCGTCACACGGTCTTCATGATCAAAGCTAGTTGAAAGTATGGATTTTCGTTTTGATATCAAACTACAGTTCGAGACACTGAAAACTTGTCAACAAGAATCACGACATATCTGTCAACATGTCTGAATAGGTAGATTTTTCAGCGCTCACTTCCACATTTGACCATTCAAGTCGACACATGATGCGCCCAAAGTACTCAAAGATCTTCGAAATGTATCTCCATCAGCTCTTAGCCGTAGGTATAAAGACTGACGCCTATTGAAATGGCTGAATTGCTTTGGCCTCCAACTCTTTTGAGACCCCAAGATGGTGAAACTTATATTTTCTCTGCTTACCTTCACTCTTGCGGTTCTGGCGGTTGCTCGACCTCTTGTGCGCCCGAAACTAGATTCGATTTCGGTCGCTCAATAATTGTCAGGTCGAAAGAAATGAAGTAGTCCGTGCTCTCCCAGCTGTCCGCGTGGTGAGTCGGCGGTTCTTGATATATCGCTGGGGTCTTTCAGCCGCTCATATGCGCCTTATTCAGATCAGGCCCATCGATGATGGTAATTTTCTGTAAATCAGTGGAAACAATGCTGACGCTCAGTCCGAAGCCAACAACGAGAAGGGCTGGACCGTGGCCCAGCAACGGACTCTTCCAACACCAGTTGTAAGAGCCTAGATTTCTGTCGCGCCATTCGATTCGCTGATGCATTGATGCAGGTTCAGGCCATAGACGATGGTGATTTTCTGTAAAAGACGCAAAGGTGGCATTATTAACGAATCCACAGCTAACAACGAGAAAGGTTGGACTGTTGCCCAGGAGCGGGGTCTTCCAACTCCCATTTAGCTGCCCGTCAAAAAGTTTGACGTGTGAATTAGAATTGAGACATGTGCTCGGAATACCGTACCAAGGCAAAAAAAATAATCTTCCTACAACGTATATATATGCAACTGCTTTGCTGAAACTCTAAGTCGGAGAATGATGAGATGAATTTTATTCAATTATCCACTGTTAATTAAATGTACATTCATCCCTGCATGCAAAGTATACAGTCACTAATTACCGCCCTCCTTGCACGCCATTCAATATGCGAGGGACGAGCACCATCTGTTGAAGTGCCTGTTTACGAAAGACTACCAAAAAAACTGTACTCGTTGGGTTAACTTCTTGGCACATCGCAAGGCAGACTTTTGACATTAGGGTCGTTCACAGCAGCCTTTTTTCCTCCCTTTTTCGCTCCCTTTCTTCTCCCTTTTTTGTATTCCCACCATTTTTCTCCGGGGTTTTTTTTTTCCCTTTTCAATTTCAACATGCAAAAAGGGTGTAAATCAAAAAAATCTAGGCCTAACGTGCGATATTGGATGAAATCAGAAAAAAAGGAAGCGAAAAAGGGCCGAAAAAAGGCTACTGTGAACGTTCCGGTTTTCAGCTCCCTTCTTCTTCCCTTTTTCGCACCCTTTTTGCCTCCCTTTCTCGATTTCATGCGGTCTGGGTGCTCCTATTGTTCCTCAAAGGTCACATAGCACCTCAAATGCTCAAAAAGGAGTGGGGCGATTTTTTTTGGATTTTATAGCTCACTCGGTTACATTTTCTGCTAAACATGAAAAAAGGGAGCAAAAAAGGAAGTAAAAAAGGGCAACCGTGAACGACCGTATTGTAGAGGTAAATATCAACGTCAGGGATCCGGATAAACGAGGCCCAAATTTCATGTTGAAAAGTTCAACAACGACCGGGCCGGTCATGACATTTGTGGTTCGAAACTTGTGACTTGTCTAAACGGCCCGGCGGATGCATCGTAGCCGGACTGATGGTCTCGGAAATCGGCAACCCAATGTTCCGAAATATGCCGACTCCCGAGTAGGGCCCACGTATTTCTACTGCTCACAATGACATTGTCGCAAACTGTCGCAATCGTCCCTTGGTCATTCCTCGCTAGGGCATCAAGCCGTCCCATAAAATTACGGAGAGACGGGCTGTAAATATGGATACGCCCAGATACGCGGTACCGCCTGGCAAATTTCCAGTCGAAATTACGGCCGTTTTTTAATGGGTTAACGGGTTAGCTGTACTTCATTCCTGTCGACTTTTCGGGCTTATCGAGGCTAGGATATCAGCAAAGACTGCAAAATCACTCCAGGTCTTCCAGTCCGTAGGAAACCATTGAAATACGGGCGTAACAGACGGCACGGCTACGGTCCCAAATCATCGTAACGTATCTCCAGTTTTTTATTACGCGGGCGTATTACGGACGGTTTGATGCCCTCTTCGCGGCTTCTTTCCCGGCGTGGTCGGACCTGCCTACGAAAGCTCACTGCTTGGCTACATACCATTCAACCATATATGCATTTCTTCCGCGGTCTATCAGAAAAGAGTCTCTCACTTCGGACCGACTGAATCCACCGGACTGGAGCGGGGCATCGTGTACCTATATAAGTCCCGGTTTCAAGACAGACCGAATCTGATTGTTATCTGGACTGGAGTGCGGATTCCTGCGGAACATCGTGCGGAACATCGTGCAATTATGTTGGACTCGGAGCTACTCGGAGGTTTCAACCGCGTCGGGATATCTCAGCACCGAGACATATTAGCGATGCCGCTTCTCTTGCTCTTCTGGGATACCGGCGTTCCTGAGCGGGACCGTGCCGTGTAATTCTACCTGTCTACCTACCTCACCGTTTCCTCTGCCAACTACTGATGGGTACAGTATCACATGAATCGCCTAAAACACGAAGTCAGAACCTCTCTCAACTTTCAAGCTCTGTCTGGCCTTGAAAATCTGGATCTCGGTTAAGATAGCACATCTTCTCAAGCTGGCAAAAGCTGCATCAAACTGCGCCTGGTTAACTGTGTTAGTAACCAAGCGTGTTCTGACCATCGGCTTGATGGACCTGAAAGATTATATCAGTCCTTCTGTTGGATCGCATGTTCTTACTTTGGGCGCCCAGACACAAAGTTCATCGACAAGTTTTATCACATTATACAGACTACTCGTCAAGCCCACGGGAATGTACTTATCCTGTATGCTACAATTCTTTGCTCATAATTCACCAGATTGAACGATATATATGCCAATTGCTTCTTAAGGACGCAACCAGGTTTAAACTTGAACTTTATTTATATCTTCTTCTCACAAGCCCATAAAGCACGTCCTCATGGATTGAGCTGACCGTCGTCTCGGGTTCTCGCCAAACAGTGCCGCGACAGCGTCGATTCCGTTGCCAACATCTCTCGGAACCGAAAATCATGCTTTGCGGACATTCCCACATATGGGTTTGTCTCCATACGTACTCGAGGGGTATAATAAGGGAATGCTATTGTTTTTCAAGACCTAAACATTTTGACCCCTTCCACTCATTTTCTCATTCCGGCCACACGCCTTTAATTCGATTTTTAGACGAATGACGATACTGTCTGCGTCCTTCCTTGCACTTGTTCTCTCGGCGCAAATAGTTTCTGGTGTCACTGTTGGACCTGTAGGCGAAATCGTCATCACCAATGCAACTGTTACCCTCGATGGGGCGACTAGAGCGGCAGTCCTGGCCGGCGATTCATTCCCTGGTCCCCTCGTTAAAGGGAACAAGGGCGACAACTTTTTGTCCGTCAATTCTCTTTATTCAACGGTCCCACTGGCATTTTAATTGCCGCCCACGCTTGGGTTTGATAGGCTAACCGTAAACAACCAGCAATTTGATTCCACCATGTTGCAGTCGACTTCCATTGTCAGTTAATCTCAACCACCCCGAGTTCGAGGGATCTGACTTGATGGCTCCTAGCATTGGCACGGAATATTCCAGACCGGAACGGCGTCGTCGGATGGGTAAGGCAATATATTTTTCCTCTACTTTTATTCCTGATTGTCCCACAGAGTGGCTTTCGTCACTCAATGCCCAATCGCCCATGGAAATTCTTTCCTCTATGATTTTACCGTCAACCAGGCAGGGTATGTGCTTTATGAACTCCATCCTTCTTCTTGTGTTGATAAATTCCCTTAGCACGTTCTGGTACCACTCTCATCTCTGTAAGACTGCCCATCGAACAAGACCATTGTCTGATCAAAACTATAGCGACGCAGTATTGTGACGGCCTCCGTGGCGTTCTCGTTGTTTATGACCCCGAGGACCCTTACCTTAATCAGTTAGTCGTTCTTTTCTCTGGCAATTTCGTCAATTTATTCGGTTCATCTCAGATATGATGTTGACGACGGTAAGTCTCAAGTTCAATGTCTTTACCTTGGTATTCTGACACGCCTTTTCGGGGGGGAAAAGAATCCACTGTCCTGACTTTGGCTGACTGGTGTATGTGCTCTCAGTGAAACAAGCTTCATTTCGCTCATCTTGTTTTACTGTAGACCATACGCTCGCCAAGGCAGAGACCGGTGTTCCGTAAGTTGACTGTCAATTATTCGAACCGGCGCTTATGAATGTGATCACAGGGCCCCCAGTTCCAACCTTATTCAAGGTCTCGGAAGAACCGCCTCCACGCGTGAGGAAAACCTCTTCCTCAGTGCGACGCAATAATTTATTTTTTCAGTGACGGCACCCCTCGGTGTTCTCACCGTGACCAAGGGGCTCAGATACAGAATTCGACTGGTTAACATGGCGAGTGCCTATCTATTCCGGGGATTACCAACTGATCTCGGATTCTACAGGCATGCGATCCCAACTACGTCTTTTCGATTGACGGCCACAGCAATCTCACCATTATCGAAGCGGACGGTATTACCACCTCCCCTTACACTGTGGATTCTATCCAGATCTATGTCGGTATGTTGTTTCAATAGCTATGGATTTTTTCTGGGGGCCAATTCAAAACCTTCCAGGCCAACGTTACTCGTTTATTTTGAACGCCAACCAACCGGTTGGTAACTACTGTGCGTCTAAATGTTCATTTATATTTTTCAACCTCACGTATCTCAGGGATTCGCGCCAACCCCAGCACGGGGCCCAAGGGATTCACGGGAGGCATCAACTCCGGGGTTCTCCGCTGTATGCAGTCTCCCAGTTTCTCGATATTCGCTTAACCCCGAAAATCAGATGTTGGAGCAGCTGTTGCAGATCCGACCACGACTCAGACTACGAACGTAACCCCATTCAATGAAGTCAACCTTCATGTGCGTGATAACAGTGGTCTCTGTGTCCTTTTCAGAATGCTCATCCGAGATCCACAGCCTCTGGTTAATCCTGGAGCCGTAAGCATTGACGGCGAAAGAAATTCCTTCCTCTTATTTTCATATAGCCCGGGAGTCCAGTAGCCGGCGGAGTCGATCTCGCAATGACTCTGGCCTTGACGAGCGTACGTTTACTGATTTCTTTTTTGGTGGGACTGTTATCCTGAGAAATTGCAGTCTGGCGGAAAATTCTTTGTTAATGGTGTTTCTTTTGTGCCCCCGACAACACCGGTTCTGCTTCAAATACTGAGCGGCGCCGAGACTGCAGCGTCCTTGCTTCCCAGCGGATCTGTTATCGCGCTTCCTAAATCAAGCACCATCGAGCTTTCTCTTCCCGGAGGTGCCGTAGGAGGAGGGGTAAATTCTTTCAATCGGACAGCAGTGTTTTACTCATAATCATACTTTTAGCACCCATTCCATTTGCACGGCGTAAGTCTACGTCGGGATATGTTACGCATTCGTTGACTCCGTTATCGGCTAGCATGCGTTTGACGTCGTCCGCAGTGCAAGCAGCAGCGTATACAACTACGTTAATCCTGTGCGTAATTATTTATTGCGTGCGTCCTTTTCTCCGCTGACGCATACTTTCCATGTCGTAGGCACGCCGTGATGTGTACGTGACTTAATTTAGCATCGGAAAGGCCTGTAATGCTCAGCTTTAGCGTCAACATTGGAGTCGCGGGAGACAACGTTACCATCCGGTTCACTACCGATAACTCTGGACGTAAGTGACCCACAATATTATACTGGGAGTTTCCTTCTAATGTCTCTTTGTAGCGTGGTTCCTTCATTGGTACGCCTTCATCTTTTTTGCCTTAGCATGGTTGATCCAAGAATACCCCAAAGTCACATCGACTGGCATCTCGAGGCGTAAGCAATAATATGTTCTCCTACCACCCGATCCTGACCGTTTCCGTAGCGGGTTCGCAGTCGTCTTTGCAGAAGACACAGGCGACTGGGACTCTCAGATCGCCCACTCTAGTCCGTACCTTTCATTTGTCGTGAAACGTGGCCCTCAAATAATACCTCCGCAGCTGCATGGGATCAACTGTGCCCGATCTACGACGCGCTAGCTTCATCTGCTCTTTGATGATAGACCTTTATGTTGGCACTCACCCACTTTTCAAGTACCACTTTCCTTAGACGACATCACAGTCACTACTCGGTCACTCTGTTGTCTGGCCTTACTGGGTCCTACGTATGTTTCGAGTTAATTACTACTACTAAATACTCGGTGTATCTCACTCTTGGAATTCTTTGTCTTCGGGTCGACTGAAAATTTCAATGTTCCTTGAGGTAAATCCATTATATATCGTAACACATACACAACGACCTATAAACGACCGCTAGAAGATTGAGGCCGAGAACCTAACGCTTCAACTTCAAGATCGAAGAATAAATAGATACAGGTCTTCACGACCACACGTCGGCGCCATTAAGCAGCCCTCTTCGCAGTTCGTCAAACTAGAGAGTGGTGAATTTAAAGTTATTATTTGTGAAGAGACGCCGATTGAATCGGAGCCGCGTCTCGATTTCTAGGAGTCTCTCACGGAATGAGCGCAAAAGGTGGCGACGTGTTGTTGTGGTTTGATTGTCGCGGTCACGTAACAGCATGTGAATGTGACTGATCGCTCCTTTCTGAAACCACAAGTCCACCAACGCGATCCCATCTTCTGCTCTCATTCTATGGCCTCTAGCTCAAAACTACAGCTGCAACCACTGAAATCCACCGGTCCCGACGGTTCTCATCGACACGCACCGACGAATGCCATCTGGCAATGGACTTTGACCCCAGAGGCGACAGCCTCTTGTTTTGCACAAGACGTTTTCGACATGGAAGAAAGTGGCATCCCAGGTACTTGACTGTTGGTTCCCCCAGCTCATGGCTCATTATATGACTTCTAGAGGTAGATTTTTTCTGGCTGGGTCGTATTCCGTGCCGAAGCGTGAAATTGGTCGGACTTGTGGTGGGTGTGCAAGCGTATGAGAAACGCGTCGTGTATCATTGTGAACATTTCCTGGCACTTCGGGTTCAGATGCTCATGCATTTACATATCAGTGGACGATGGAACTGCCGTGATAGAGTGTCATCATCGACCGCCTGCTCCCAACCAATCGAAGGATGATAAAACGAAGGAGCTGCCACTATTAAAGCCTCTGGCTCATGTAGGGTGCTCTGTTGTTATGATCGGGAGAATTTCTGGCTGGCATGAGACGCGGAGAATTCTTGTCGATTCGCTAGGTCAGTTTCATACCATCGCCAAACATATCAAGCCCAAACTCTCGTAGTGCGGTGTCCTTCTTCAAATGATGAACCAAACCATTGGATAGCTGTAGGCGCTTTGCACAGAACTCATTATTTTCTTGAAGAGCCTTTCGTTCTTCCCTTACGACCAGCTTCGCAAATCCCTGCGGACACTACCTCAGTGTCCGTTCCGGCTACTCCATCTTCTTCTAGCAGTGCCCCCAGCAGTCCCTTGAAGTCGCCTGTGAAATCACCCCACAAACTCCGCCATCCTTCGAAACTCCATACCCGCGATCTAACCGATAACGCCTTTCGAATATATCTCAAACACTACATGGATTGTGCAGACGACGTCCATCCGGTCCATCCGGCCGCGCCGGAGCCCTCGACCCCGACAAAGTCCTCACGCAATGTATTGCCTCCTGGAGATGAAACGCCCCGCCCCCATGACCATACCCCGCGGCGGATTGTTCCGCTGGATTTCACGCGGGCGCCCGGACTCACAACAGACGATGCGATGCGCGGATTCACGTTGTCCTATCTGCGGCGAGTACCCGAGCTTGCTCTAATGGCGAAGCGCGTTGTCAAAGCGGAGGCAAAACGGCGCGCCCGCGAAGCTCACAAAAAGGCGAAGGAGGCGAAGGAAGGAGGGACCAGCAAAAAGCCTGCTGTCGTTACCACGGCCATGGTTAATGACCAGCAAAAGCTACATCCGCGCATGAAGCGCCTCTTTGGCTGGGCCATTTTACAACTGGTGAAGGAGGGCGACATCATTTCCTGGGAAGGCCGCGTCCGCCCATGTCTTCCGAGGAGCGGAGCACATGCTGATCCCGATACAAGTGCCCTCTGGAAGATGAACAGCTCAAACTCTACAGCGGGCGGCAACAGTACGGTATTCTCGTCCGCCAGCATTTCCGAAGACGACGAGGATGAGGGAGAGCTGACGGATCCAGAGTCTGGGGAAGAGGCGTTCGTCTCGCTGACGCCTGCTTTCCTTGCCGCGAAGGTGGAAGACGCCATTGCGACGCTTATTTCGCGGTCAACGGCGCGCGCCCAAGCCAGCACAGCTCCGAATCGTCCGAGGATTCGTGCGCCAGCGGCCGGTCCGACGGTGCATGAGATTCTGTCGTTTTTAAAGAACGACGATACGTGGCGCAATCTCTCAGAGTTTACGGTAAACGAGGCATTGACTTTCCTTAAAAACGAGGGTCGGGCATGGACGGTGGGAGGGAACCGCTGGGAGCTCAGTCTCTAGGTGCGCTGATTCTTCCCGGCGCTGCCCACGACCTGGTCGACCTGTCGAGATACTAACACCACGTCGCTTCATTTGGTATCGGGTGCCTTGCCGAAGGCTCCTATTCTACTGGCTACATGCCACCATAATTACTCATCTATCATCTATCATATACAGATCTACAGATACGACAAATATTATAATGCTAATTTGGCAGCTGGGCTGATGCCATTAATATCATTGGAGGATTTTAGAGACGTTTACTTAAGGGAGGTTCAACGAATATCATTTGCCGTCCACAGGGAAATTCATAGCTGTCCCAGTCGCCCAAAAATTGGGGGCTTAGAATGAAGAGACCGTCAAAACGCCGCCATGCGCATATTGTCCTTGACCGTCTGGGTATCGCTTCCGCACAGCGGAACCGGCATGATACAAACATGAGGTCGGTTGGGGGGGAAAAGACTCCAGGCCTGCATTGCCCGGTATAATGTGGAAAGCTGCTCAGTAAGCTTGAAGGGGAGGAAGAAGCTATATGAGAGAATCCTGATGGTCTATTTGTGTTTTTCACAGTTTTTTGACAAACAGAAAATAATAAGTCTTAGCAAGTGTCGATAACTCTCGGTAAGTTATATTCAGTTCTTTCTTTCCTGCAATAATCTTCAACTATGTAGTCCTCAAGAAAATGGCGACGGCAGCCAACCAGAGCTTTTCAAGCATAGCGGGCGGCATCACGGACTTGTCAGCAGCTTCTGCGCTGGCAGACCCTCCAGCTTCAAATTCTGGCATTTCCGATACTATTCCAACCCCAGTTACTGGTGGACAAGATACCGGATCGCCAGCAAAACGTCCTGTCGGGCGACCGAAAGGGAGCAAAAACAAGACGACACATGCAACTCTTGACTTCAATCCGGAGAAACGTCCAGTCGGACGCCCGAAAGGGAGCGGAAAGAAGAAAGCCGAGCCAGACCCTGAATCCCCTCCCACGAAGCGTCCGGTGGGACGCCCGAGGAAAGATGGCCTTCCTTCTGGGGTTTCATCCAAACCGACTACCTACAGCACTCTTGTTCCCCCGACTTCGGTGTGTGAGATTTTAACAGAAACTATTTAGTGTTACTGACCCAGTTTAGGACTATTATCGTCTTACGCAGAGCGTCCCTCCGGTTAACCAGTGGGTACCATTTTCAGGGAGCATTTCTGCACCGCCCGGTCCCGCAGTCGTCGATCCTGCTCTTGAACGCAATGAATGGGCTGAACTTGCTCATTCAAAACCAGAAGAATTCCTTCACGTTCTGCTGGCAGCCCTCGATGTACCAAATTCTCCGTCCCTGACAGGTCCTTCTGTCGAAGAGGCCTTCAAGTCCCATCTGGGGTCGCTCGCGCCCCCACCAAGCTCGTCTGCCCCTAATTCGACCAATGGTTCAACTCCCGGACCTACGCAGACCATCCCATCCCTCTACTCTATCCTCAAGACCTTCTGGCTTCCGTCTTCCCCGAGCTACTTTGCGCTCACTGCTTCTGCGACATCCGCGCGCACGCCCTCGGCCCACCGCTTCCTGTACTGGGACCCGCAGCCGCTCGTCTTCAACGGGATCGCCTGTCCTACCTGCACCGCACCACTTTCCAACCGTGGCCGCATCCGCACGGGTCCGATCACCGTGCATGATCTCGCTGGCCCCTTCTTTGTCATTGGTTGCGCCTATGCATGCGCCAACGGCCACGCTTACGCAAGCACGGACGCGGCCGTGCGGCGCGCGCTCCCCGCCGCTCTCGAGCGCGAGTTCCCTGCGCGATTGCTTGCGGGAGACACGGGTGTTGGCGGCGACGTGTGGAACTGGCAGGCACGCGGCGTTCGCGGGCGCTGTGGAACCTTGTCCTGGGGGCGCTGCGCGCGGGCCTTGGGCGGGACGTCATCCTTCAGCTCGTGCGCGATGTCCAGCACGGTGTGCCGAGTCTGTTAAGGAGGAGGAGCCGGAACGCGCAGCCGCGCCGATGGAGGAAGAAGAGAGCGCGGAGAGGCGGCGCAGGGGCAGGGACAGGGACAGCCCGACGTCGTGATGACGCCCAGCGACGGTGCAGAGCCGACCGCTGCGTCTGCGACCCAGGCGTTCAATGACGCGTGGACGGCAAACTCTGTCATCGCCAGTGTGGAGATGCGCAACAATCCTTACGCTCGCCTCGGCATGCCGCCTATGTTCCCTCAAGCCATTCCGACTATGATGTCCTATGACTCTGCGCAGCGCAAGCGCCCGTATCCGTTCGAGGCAGACTTCGGTCCGAGCACCGGCGTTGATGCGAGCGGCGTCCCAGTGAATAACGGTGTCAGCACAGGCGCCGCGGCGGCTGCGGACGTCGCTGAGGCACCTCCAGCCAAGACGCGTAACCCGCGCCACTGCTGCAAGTGTGGGTCACAGACGTGCAAGGGCAAGGGCGGACGCAATTTCTGCCAGAGCGCGTGCATGGACTGCGGGAAGTTTGAGTGTCGCGGGCGGAACAGCCGCCGCCCGGACAAGACATGCGACGCGGGGTGGCCGGACGGCCAGCCTGCGGTACAAGACCCGCAGCAGGTCGGCGCTGTATGAAAACTTTCTTGGTGGACTGAACGATCGTTATGTATTTGTGTATCTGCGGTCTGTTTCCGACATTCAGCGCAGTCTGTGTAACCTTTCTAACTATTTGCATGGACAATTGTAATGATAAGTACTCTCTACCTACAGCGAGGTAGTAATACAGTCATCGACTTTTTTGGAGAACAAACCCATCTATCTCAATTATCCGAAGCGTCCTCTGGACAAAACCATGAAGGCTACAATAAGGGATTAGGATGTATAACGAGACAACGATGGGGTACTTGCATCGCGCTGCCCGAGCCGGCCAACGTAGGAATACGGGGGGAGCCCCAAGCATTCAGCAACGGTGACGAGCTTGTAGCCGGCGGCTTGAAGCTTGTCGACCGCGTACGCCACCAGACCCTGGCTGCAGGGCGAGCGAAATTACAGACGGAATTTGGCAATCAAAAGTGATCCTTACGCGGTGGTTTCTGAGCGACAGGTATCAGTTGTGCAAATAGAATACGCGGTGAAGCGCTGGATGGTCCTCACTTTCGGTCTCGTGGTTCAGAGCAAGCAGGGTGCTGACGCTGGAGTTTATCACCTGGTCGTAAGAAGTCTCGCTTTGCTGGAGCGTCGCGCCAACCGAGTCTCCAGAGCTGCCGCCCCCGTCGATGAGAGAAAGCTACTTAGAAAGCCTTATGACCCACTCGAAATCCCAGAGAATAAAGGTTTTATTTAGCAGATACGCGACTTGTCGGGCGAGGTTATTGTAGCTTCCGTAGGCTAGATAAGAAGGTTAGTATGGGAGTAATAAAGTTTTAGACGGCGCACGAGGTCGCACGAAGGTCGTATTGACTCCCAAAAGTTTATACAGGGCGGCTGAAGGCAGTATGAGACAAGATTCCTGATAGGAGTGAGTTGCTTACTGTCTACTTTTGTCAACTCGTCTTCGACTACAACTTCTAATAAGCGCACAGAAACCGATACGATAAAATGAGAGACTTACTCTCGGTGGCATTCAAATCCGTGAGATCCGGGTGTGACCTGAAATACGAGTTAGCTGTTGCAGCATCTGCTCATGAAAAACTAGACGGTACCAGGTGTGTGAACAGATTTGATGTCCGCTGCTGTATACATATTGAAGACGGGCCGCGACCTTGGGACTATAAATGCAGTCATCTGGAAGAAAGCATAAATGGAATGAAGAGGCAATACTTATGCTCTTACAATTGTATCCGTCTATATCCCATCAATATCGGCACTTAATCCAATGTCGAGTTAAAAAGTACGCACTGACGAAGAAGGTCCCCTTGGCACCTTTATTCTTGAGAAGATCGCCGATGTCAGCCCTGTGAAGGAGGATTAACATGCATTGTGCGTAAAATGCGCACACGACCTACATGTACTTGTACGGGCCATCGTCCTGCGCATCTTCAGCCACGAGGACAAAGCAAAGCGAGAGAACCAGAACACACGAATGTGAGAGCGACAGTATTTCGAACCGTGCACCCCGAATACACAACGGCCTTTGGGGTAGAAGTTTCAATCGTCCGCTGCGCCAAGGACAGGAGCGGAGCCAAAACAGATACGAAAGTCTTGAGCAGCATGGGGAACAAGGTAGAGGGCGGGTTCCGGGAGCAAGCGAAGGGCATTTATGTGCATGAAAACGTTGGTAATAACCGCCGCCGCCGCCGCACAGAAGAGTGATATCGCAAACACGAGGAGAGGGTATTGTGTAACATGGGAATAGAGGGGGTTCTTGAAACGCTCGTGGACCTTATTGCCTGAAGTCTAAATGCCAGGATATGCCAGGGGAGTCAGACATCGGGGTACCACAAAGATCGCGTTCTTGAATTAAAGAAATAGTTTGACTTTCAGTTCCAGCACAGCGTGTCATCCGCACGAAAGAAGCTAGACTTGGAGTCTAGAAGCGCAGGACCGGGCGAGACAAGACTCCGAGCGGCAGCGCGAGTAGAGTGGCGATCTGGGTAGCTTTTCGCGTGGGGAAGAGTGCGACGCTGGAACCCGCAGATCTCCCTGGCTTCCTGTGCGGTTTCACGGGGCGCGACCTGGAGGCGCGCGTCGGGTGCTTGATCTTTCGTCTTGGCACATCCTCAGCTCCGCGTCGCGGGCACAAGCGGTGTGGAAGAGTGATTGTCATGATTGTACATACATACTTGGTGCTCGCACACCGTCGACCTAACCCTTGCCCGCATCCGCTGCCGCGGCCGTCTCAGTCGACGCTGAGGTCGACGGACGGACGACGCCGTACCCTTAGAGCCTTTTCACGCACCGCCAGACGCGCTCCAAGACGCCGAGCTGCTGCTCGGCGGTCGGGGGAGCCGACGAAGGCGTTGCGCCAATGACGCCGTGGATGTCCTACCGCTTCTAGACCGCGAAAGGAATCTGTTCCCTGACGTTCCTGTACTCGTCTTCAGTCAGCGACGTCAAAGAGACCGAAAGGCGAGAATACGCACTCCATCTGCGCAGCGGTGACTACAGACCTGGTAGTTGATGGCTACAGAGCCCACGAACGTGTCCCAGTGTGCTCGGCAATGTGAGGGCGGAGGGGATAGTGAATGATGTTTGCACCGCTCAGGGAACCTGAAGACAAAGGCATTCATGAGGACAGTCGCATGGTGGACGGGGTAAAAAATACGCACTGGATGAATACGCACTCCACCCACCACCCTGGCCAGGTCGACGTCCGCGAGGATAAATTGAGTGCCGCCCATGTCGACGGGTGCGGGGATTCCCCGGAATGAATCATTTATGTTCCCCGGTCCCCGGGAGCTTCTCTCCAGGATTTTCTGGCCCTCGTCCTTCAGCTGGACATTAAACAGATGCGGCTACTTATACGTCCGTCAGTATGCGAGTAACGTAGCCATGCTATGCTTGGGGCAAAACGGCCGAATTTCTTCTCAAAGTCCGCGACGAACGCCTTGATTTCGTCATGAGTGTTGAATATGCGTCGGCTGTCCGGCTCCTCCGACGTGGCTTCGTCTTGTGGTCCTGCTTGGCATTGCCTGCGTTGAATATGTAGCCTGATCATGAGCTCCTTCGGGATTACTTGCAGCTCCAGCGTGTAGGTGTGCGTCGCAAACGAGACCAGTAAATAGTTAGCCCACATGCAGGTCGTGCGCGTAGTCCGGCGCCTTTGGGAAGGAAGAAAGGAGAGAGAGCTTTTAGCGAGGCACAGCCCGCGAGCGATCACGATGTGGCTGTGGTCTGAGGAAGACCACTAAAAAAGAAAAGACGTTCCGGACACATTTGCTGAGACTTCAAAAGAAAAGAAAAAAAAGGCTGGTTTGGGTTCACACTAAAACTAAGCAAAATCACTACAACGCTACGAAAATTCTGGGTCCCACATCGCGAACGCCTCACGGGAATCGCGCGGGTCGCTACAAGGGAAGCAAACAGTAAGCGCTCGACACGAGCCTCAAAAAAAAAGTCACCGACCGTAACGGCCCTCCGAGTCCCTACTTACCATCGCTCGTCGAACACGCGCCTGAAGAGCCCAGCGGCGCCACGTCAAGGGAACCCACCCGGGGGCACGATGGGCAGGTGCCCGATGATGGGGGTGGGGAAGGGCGCGGCTGTAGGTATAATCGTGATCTGGGGTTCGACCGTCGGGATGACTGTGATCTGGGGCGGCTCGACCGTACGTATAATCGTGATCTGGGGCTCGACCGTCGGGATGATTGTGATCTGGGGCGGCTCGACCGTAGGTATAATCTAATCGTGATCTCGGGGGTTCGGATCCCGTCGGGATGATGGTAATCTGGGGCGGCTCGACCGTAGGTATAATCGTGATCTGAGGCTCAACAGTCGGGATGATCGTAATCGGGGGCACGAAGCCCGCGCGGCCGCCGATCGGGAGGGGCGCGCCAGAGGCTGCGAGGGCGAGGGCGAGAACGATGGACGCGATGAATTGCATGTTGTGTGCGTCTCGCTGCAGCAGTGATGTGTCGTGGATATGAACTTGAAGGAAACCAGAAAGAAAAAAGCAAGAAGATGGTGCGATCGCTGATCGAGTCGGTGAAAGGACTGAAAAAAAATTGGTCGCGGGGAGAAAGTGAATGAATTTTTGGGATTTGGCTTGTCGGTTAAATAGGCCCGAGGACGTCGACGGACTGTCATTAGTAGGGTAGGGTTCACCCGGCGATCCCTTGATTTTTATAAAGGTGAACCGTAAACCCCACAAAACGCTAGACAGATGGAGATTACACCGGCGTTTCATTCAGAGATTGGCGCCGGTGAAAAAATCGTATAATGATTGCGATTTTACATACATTGTACTTGCGACCTAATGCCCTTTTCCGGCCTCCGCTGCCACGACCGTTTCAGTCGACGCCGAGGTCGGCAGACGGACGACGCCGTAGCCAAAGAGGCTTTTCACGCTCCGCCAGACGCGTTCCAAGACGCCGAGCGGCTGGGGCTCGGCGGTCGAGGAGCCGACGAAGGTGTTGGCGCCAACGACGCCGTAGATGTCCTCCCGCTTCTGGATCGCGAGAGGGATCTGTTCCCTGACGCTCCTGTGCTCGTCTTCAGTCAGCGCCGTCAAGAGAGCGAAAGGCGAGAATACGCACTCGACCCGGGCCGGATCGACGTCCGCGAGGATAAACTGCGGCGGCATCGGCTGCGTGGGGTCGTCCGCCTCGTCGATGGAGGGCAGGCGCCCGAGCTCGACGCCCCAGGGGTCGAAGACGAGCGCCTCGCCCCACGAGGAGCGCTGGGGGGAGTGCGCGCCGGCCTGCGCTGCGGCGATGACATAGACCTGGTAGTTGATGGCTACAGAGCGCACGAGCGTGTGCCAGTGTGCCCTGCCCGTCGGCAGCGTGAAGGAGGAAGGGATAGTGATGATGTCTGCACCCTTGCGGCGGAGGATGATGTGCAGCTCGGGAAACCTGGAGGAAAAGGCGTCCATGAGGACGGTCGCATGACAGTGGATGAAAGAAAAAGACGCACCGGATGTCATAGCAGATCTCGAGCCCGACACGGCCAATGCCGCCCATATCCACGGGTGCGGGGATCACGCTCCCAGGAATGAATCGAATGTGTTCCCCGGTCCTCGGGAGCTTCTCTCCAGGGATCGCCTGGGCCTCGTCCTTCAGTTGGATGTCAAATAGATGCAGCTACATGCACATTCTTCAGAACTCGAGGGTGGTGACAGGAAAGTGAGCGGCGAACCTTGCGGTAAAACGCCTTGACTTTGCCGTCCGGTCCAATGGACACATGAGTATTGAATACACGTTCGCTGCCCGGCTCTTCCGAGGTGGCTTCGTCGGGACCAGGTCGCTCGTGAATGCCTGCGTTGATGAATATCCCGAGCTCCTTTGCGATTGCTTGCAGCCCCAGCGTGTAGGTGTGCGTCGCGAGCGGCTCAGCTAGCAAGTAACCCAAGTGTGCGTCGTTTGCGATGTAGTCAGACGCCTCTGGGAGAAAGAGAGCTTTAGCGCCGGCAGCGGCCGCGTCCCGAGCTAATTGGACGGACATGGCGAGGTTATGGGCGACGCTGTCCGTAGAGCACATCTGGGCGCATGCGACGAGGACCATGATGGGAGGAGTAGAAGAGAAGTGGCGTTGTGGGACATTGCGAGATAAGCCATAAGCAAGACCGTGACCGCGAAAGAAATTTCATATTTCTTAACCACCACGACGATCCAAGTTTGCAAGCCATAAATTCACGAAAATTCTCTTCTTCAAGCCGGACTTGGCTCTCTACGTCCTTGAGTCATAAGAATGAGTTGGAGCTCAACGACGATTAGCGGCCCGGTGGCCGGGGCGAACGTCGTAATAGTGAAGCGGAGAGTCGCAATCCACACGATATCACCTTATCGGCATTGCGGGGGGCCCAGGGATGACCATTTATTTAAAAGAGATACGAAGCGCTTCTGCAGTTCTTTCGCGGATTTCATGGCCACCACTCCGAGAAGTTCCT
The DNA here is from genome assembly GCA_029378395.1 of Mycena leptocephala. Classification (NCBI taxonomy): domain Eukaryota; kingdom Fungi; phylum Basidiomycota; class Agaricomycetes; order Agaricales; family Mycenaceae; genus Mycena; species Mycena leptocephala. Next base: position 32,151 of record JARJLF010001682.1, on the reverse strand, counting down.
GGACCAAGGTTATTCTATTCAAGTTGTCTTTTTGTTCAACATTTCCTGACCGCTCTGCAGTTCAAGTCCTATATCTGGGACTCCGATGCCCACCTCAAGTCTGCCGAGGAACGGGCTCTCATCCGAAAGCTCGACTTTGGGATCCTGGTCGTTTCATGCCTTGGTTTCTTTCTGAAGTACCTCGAGTAAGACGGCCATCTTGTCTTGTGCTGCAGACTAAGGCGCGGACTATCAGCCAGAACAATCTCGCCAATGCTTGTGAGTCGACCAACTCAACACGCCGATTTAGAGCCCACAGAGGTCATAGATATATCTGGAATGAAGGAGGACCTCAACATCAACGGGAACGAGTACACCTAGTGAGTTTTACAGAAATGAAGTGCGCCCTGTGGACGCTCATATAGAACATACAGCATGGGCACTTGTTATACTATTGCCGTATGTCCTGTGACAGCGAATGAACACACCATTAAATTGCATCCAGTACGCTCTCATGCAAGTCCCGTCGACGATGATTATCCAAAGATTCGCCCCTCGGTCCGTCGCCCTTTTGAAAAAGAATCTTGAATTAACTCCTGGTTCAGTACTATCTGGCCTTTTGTGAAATAGGTGGGGTATCTGGACATTTGCGCAGGCGGGGCCAAGACTCGGTGAGCTTGCCCAGTCGATACTTCCAATTCATATGAAATTTCCGCGTTAGCAACAAATGTATGTTTTCCGTTCATGGTCGGCTTATTTGAATCGGCCTTTTTCCCGTACGTCGTTCATTATATTTCAATATACCGTCTCATATTATCTAGTTGCCTGCTGTATCTCATGGGGAGCTGGTACATATTCATTTCCGATTTTTATCCCTACTCTCTCATTGTCCGAGCAGGTATACAAAGACGGAGTTGGCGAAACGGGTATATCGTTCTATATTTCTTGATTGTGAATCCGATATTCAACCACAACCGCAGCTAGCAATATTCCATCTAACAGGCTCCGTCGGAACCGCCATGTCCGGCTATCTCCAAGCCGCGATCTATAACAACCTAGACGGGCACGGCGGCCTTGCTGGCTGGAGGTAAAGATCATATATTCTCGGGTTATTCGCGCTCATCTACTCACAGATGGCTCTATATCGTCTGCGGTTGCATGACCATCCCATGCGGCCTGCTCCTCTTCTTCGTTCTCCCGGATCTGCCGTCCAATTGTAAAGTATGGTATCTTCCGAAGAAGAGAAGGCTTTCGCACTAGACCGCGCGATAAGGAATGGGAAGGGCCAGCCGACGGGCAAGGTCGATATGGCGCTCCTAAGCGCACTTTTCCAGATGGCGTAAGACTGGGTTTATTCACTCGCAACGGAGGAACTGCTGACAGAACAGGCTGGTACTGGTTTGTGCTGGGATACATTCTCTACGGCGAATCATGCCAAGCGACGGGCTACTTCGGAATTTGGCTCAGTAGGTCGCCTCCAGCTGCCGTCCAATCTCCATTCGACATCCTTTCAGAGTCCGAAAACTTCAGCGTGTCCGCGAGAAATGTGATCCCTAGCTGCGGTGCCCTCATCAACATCGTGTCCATCTTCATGGTATCTTTACTTCTCCCAACCCTCTATTGCGATCGGTTTAATGGGCAACTACTTAGTGGGGCTTCCTGTCGGATTTGACTGGCAGCCGATTTACCTGGGTTTTCGCCCCCTGGCGTATGGGCTGATTCCAAACGGGTTGGTCTCGTTTTCATATGTTGTCGATTTCCAATCTGACCCTGTTACGTCTAGCATCCTGGCAGTCTGGCCGCCATCGATTAAACTGAAGGTACCGTCCGACGCGATGAATTGAGCTCTGCACTCATTATCGGTCGTAGGAATTTGCCTTCCTGACTGGCGGGGTGCAGCTCATGACCGCCGTGTTCTACACGTGGGCCAACGAAGTTTGCAAAGCCGGTATGTTCCTGTGATTAAGTTTCGAACTTGGACTGACGGATTCGCAGATAACGAAGGTTTGTTAAAAATACATTTTCTATCCGGAATCACCTCAATTGGTGCTTCACAGAACGCGCCCTGGTCGTGTCGAGCATGGTACGCACTCCATTAATTTATTATTAATTCCACAAGCTGATACCGTTCAGAACGGCCTTCAGTACGCCGTCGCCGCCTGGTTGCCGATTGTGATTTTCCCTCAGTTAGTGTTCTCCAAATCAGTCTACGTATATATCTGAACCTGCACAGAGTCGAGGCTCCGACCTTTCGTAGGCCGTCATCTAGATCGTCTGATATTTTAATTAACCGTAACGCCCAAACAGGCAAAGGTTTCCCGGGAACATTTGGATTGGTCATCGCTGCACTCATGGTCATCGGTTTGTTATCGTCCTCCTTTATGCCTCCTGACTGCGATTGCTGACGCCCCATAAACAGTTATCATCAAGGTTTTCGCCGACCGAGACGAGCGCCGCGAGCGCGCAGCGGCCGGTGCTCCTCCCGATGAAGAGGCGTCGACAATGAGAAGATCAGTCATGAGGACATGAAGGAGAAAGATTCCGGTATCGGCGTGCATGAATGAAATGTATGATTTATGTGCTTTCGGAGATCATTCTGTTTTCGGAAACTTTCTGGTCTGGGCCTGATGGCCGAATATATAACCTAGGCTAGTCCAGAGCCTTCGTGCCAGGATGGTCATGGGCTCCTGAGAGGCCAGTGCTCGAGACCCAATTCGCGTCATGGCCACAGCATATAAAGCCCGCCTCCGTTCACCCTCATTCAGACTCTACAGTTTCTCTCATGTCCACTTACACGATCCCAAAGACCCAGACGGCGCCGTCGTTCCAAGCAGCGGCGCTGCTATTGAAATTCGACATGACCATCCTGTGCAAACACAGGAAGAGCTTGCTCCGGTGAATGTCTCATCAAACTTGCGTGCACTGGGGTAGGTGTTATTATTTCGCGCCGTGCATCAAGTAACGAATACACCTTTCACAGGTCTGCCATACAGATCTCCATGCTGCCCTCGGTGATTGGCCACTCCCTGCAAAAACGCCTCTTGTTGGCGGCCACGAAGGTGTCGGGAAGTCGTCGCCATCGGCAACAACACCAGTCATTCACCGGTCAAGGTCGGGATCGCGTTGGCGTTAATGGCTTGCAGACTCGTAAGCGGATGGAATTCGTGTTCTTTTATCTAATTCGGAAATTATTTAGCTGCCTCAACTGTGAGCAATGCGCAAGGGCCGCGAGCAAAGTGTGTATTCCGGCTCGCTTGATTTCGACTGCTGCTCACGCACCTCAGACTGCCTGGACGCCAAATTGAGCGGGTTCACCGTTGATGGGACTTTCCAGCAATATGTTGTACGTGTTTTACGCGCGTTTATTTTTTATTCGCTCACCACTCGCAGGTATCCTACGTCAATCATGTCACCCCCATTCCAGAGGGATTCGACAGCAACGCTGCTGCCTCGATTCTCTGCGCTGTAGGAATGATTTTTTTATCTATTCGACGAAACTAATATTTAAGCAAGGGTGTTACTGTATACCGGGCAATCAAGTAAGCCAAACATCTCCAGGAGATTGGATCGTTCTGCCTGGCGCAGGCGGTGGCCTCGGCCATCTTGGTGCGTTCGCGCCTTGCATTGCAGTGACTTCCCTCTGATCCGCAAACAGCAATTCAATACGCGAAAGTTGCTGGTCTCCAAGTTATCGCTGTCGGTGCGCAGGATGAGCTCCCTCGTTTTCGTGCCTCCGAAGTCTCATAAATTTTATTCTTAGACACCGGAGCCGACAAGAAAAAGTTATGTCTCGAACTTGGTGCCGACAAGTGGATCGATTTCCAAGAGTCGAAGAACATCGTCGAGGAAATAAAAGCTATGACTGGTGGCCTCGGCGCCCATTCAGCGCTGGTCACCGCGGCTAGCGTGAGTGTTTATACGCAAACAAGGTTTATATATATATAGCTAATCACGACTCTAGAGCTCGGGATATAAACAGGCTATTGAATACCTTCGGGGTGGAGGAACCCTCATGGCTGTGGGGCTCCCTGGGAATGCATCCCTCGAAGCATCCATCTTCTTCACGGTGTTCAAGGTCCGTATGAACTCTCCTCTGGGTATTCCACCCGCCTCAATTCCACACGTGCATTAGAGCATCAGCATCCTTGGCTCCTACGTCGGCAACCGCCAGGACGCCACAGAGGCCCTCGCGATCGCTGCGCGCGGAGAAGTGAAATGCAACTATGCTGTAAAAGAATTGACTGACCTCTCCTCGTGCGTTCTCTCGTGTCATGATAAATAGGTGTATGTGTTGACGCACTCAATAGGGTCTACGAGGGTATGTCAAAAGGCTACGTGGCTGGCCGAATCGTTCTCGAGATGCCGAAGTGACGACGTCCAGCACATTTGTTGTATAATAATTTTAGTGTATGATAATTTCTGGTTTGTAAATTTTGGGATGTATCGTTGAAATGGACTGGCTCAGTGTTCACTGTTCAAGTGCAAGAAAAACCCTTTCGGGTGCAGCGCCTGGTTAGGATCGACGGTTGAAGCCTGCAAGTTCAAAGATTTTTAGATCATCTTTCATATGAAACTTTCTCCGCACCTCGTTTCCCGACATACCCGCAACTAGGCACTCCCTCCAGGGTTTGGGTAGATGCTACTGTAACTATTGCGAGAATAGTGAAGATCGGTTTTCAACTTCAACTTCTCAAAGCACGGATTGCGCTGTCGAGCGCTAAATGCATGGTAAGTATACAGTATCGCTCGCATCCTTTCGACTCCAACCATTGACATCCGTTTGTATAGCGAAGTTGAAACCAGCGCGCGATTCAATTAAACCCGGAGGCCAGCTTTCTTTTTCCGCGTTCATGGGAGATATGGCCTGACCATCCACAATCTTTTGTCGCCGCGTTCTCTGGACAATGTATAAACGACTCGCAACACTCAAGATTTCCGTGCCGCCTAATGGAACGCAGTGGATGATGTGTGATTCGTCTCGCCATTGAAATGTTCAATCTACCAGTAAAATGACCCCAGCCTCATAGCCTCAGTATCAACGATCTCTTCAATATCATGACCCACACTCCTTTCGCCGACTTTGACTCCAAGATCGACACCAGGTGGGTATGATGTGTAATCTGGGTGAGCCGGGGTAAGGTTCTGCCAGCGGAGGACGCAGTCTTCGAGCCAGGTATGGTTGACGATAGGGATAGACCACTCAGCTGCCTTGACGGTTTTCGGGCTGCCTAGGCTTAAACACAAATGAGGGGAGTATGGGCCGTGGTTGTAACGTACGTACTGCGCAGCGACGAGAACCGTATTCTGGATATTAAATGCGCCGTGAATTCACCTCCCATGACTGCGATGAGCTTCTTCAGGTATTCGCGCGCTTCGCCAGTATAATTCGTGATGGCTATTTTCTAAGGGAGGGTTTATGATAGAATGTACAAGCTGTAAGGACGACATACGTGTTTATCAAAATCCTTGACGGTACCGGGGGGAGTGGGGAAGTGCAGGATCGATCTCTTGGGCCGGAGATGAGACCAGTGGCTTGCATATCCAGCAGCCAGCTGAGCGTTCCGATAGTCTTGCCCTGTCCCAAACCTGAAGGACCGTCAGAAAGAAGGCAGTAAAAGAAAACGGCCTTGAAGAACGCCTTTCCAGTCCTATATCGTGTAATAAATACATCGAAGCTCCCGTCGCGAATGAAGTTGAGTTCTTCGTAGAGAATCCATCACCTCCATTGCTGATATATTGTATGGGCACTCCTCTGCATTTCAGTATCCAATCATCCAGTATCCGCCTTCGGAACCCAGTGAGCACTAGGCTCGTGCTGAGCAAGATGCGACGACCGCTCCAGACGTCCTTGATCTCCATCTGCGGTTGTGAAGGAGTTACACGCTTTGGGTGAGTGACGCCGTCTGCTGTAGCGTCGTACTGTTTGGACGTCGCTCGATCATCTCAGGATGCTCCCACTCGTAGGTATTTGTGCTGAGATCGCGAGTATCAAGGAGGATGGTGTCGTCGAACCAGTCGGGTACCAATACTTTGATGTGTCTCGTGTCGCGGTACGCCATGGCTGTTCTGTAATCCTTTGACATTTTGGAAACAAAAAAAGGTGGGTGACATCGTTGGAGAGGTTAATTCGCCACTGCCGCCAAGACCAGTGATTCCGGCGGCTAAAACTTCTTCATCGCTCGGGTGAAGCTGCAGAGAGTTAGTGACTTGCCGGCTGAACGGTAGGGCACAAACTGACGTCGGCTGAACATGCAATGACTCCAGAGAATAGTTTGGACGGAGAAACGGAGTAGTAGCACGCTCTAAATGACAGTGAGGTGGATGGGCGCGTAAGAAACTAAACGAGACGACGGTTGTATTTTCTGCGACGCTATTGAATGTTCAACCCAGAGGTCCTGTTTGCATATGAATAGAGCTCTAGGTGGTACAAAACGAGCTTACGCTGACAATCGAAACTTTTTCCGTGTCAATGTCGCGCGATCCTTCAAACACTTCAGAGTTGGTGATGATATAGGTCGCGTTGAACACGGAATCGGCGCGTATGGCGTGGTGCTCCCTCAAGATTCGAGCGAGTTCTGCGCGTCTTGCACGGGGTAACGTGGTTGAGAGATGATATTTTACGCCTTGAAAAGTCATGGAAGTTTAAATGGGCTGTTGGTGACTGTTTACGCGCCGTGTTGTTTGGCAGGATCCTCGCAATCACACTTCCCACGACCAGAGACGACATCATTTGAGACAAAAAAAGCATGTCTGCAAAATTTGATTCGCTTTCTAACCTATCCCCAGTACTGCATCGCTCCTTCACCCACGGCCCCCGAGCAGCCTCGTCGCTCCCTGTCACCGTCTGTAGATGTCCCGGTAGTCCTGCCTCGCAGATGATGGCCTGACGGAAAGCCAGCGTCAGGAAGGGTGAGCTCGAGTTGGATATTGATCTTGTTGTTTGGCGTCTGGTGGACCACACCACGCTGGACTAATCGTGCAGTGAGGGACGATGTTGATGCGGATCAGGCTCTCTGTGCAGAAGCGGGGAGGATGATAGGAGCGAGACTAAGGGCCGCCGGCGGCTGCAGGACGACGGGGTGGGCCATCGGAGTGTCCTCCTCAGGATAAGGTCCCGGCAATGCAGGCGTACATCGACACCTGACGGGCATCCCCCAACCCTGCCTGTCTTGGATCATCACTAACGAGGAGAGGTTTATCTAAATCATTTGAGCCAGATTAGAAGTCGGCGGAGCGTGGTGAGACGCAGTGCAAGCACAGAATGGTAAAAGCGAGACTAAGGGCCCCTGGACGGCGGAGAGGCTGATCCAAATCGTTGAGCCGATTAGAAATCGGCGGCATGGTGGTCGAAGGATGATTAGACACAGTGCAGCAATATGCTACCTGGGGTGGTATGGTAGCTTCGCGGGGCGGCGTAGAGACTTTGAAGGTGCAGGGATCTGGGTTATTCCATCGGTTTGTGCGTGGCCGCCGTCGGCATTAGCGTCGACGGTTCTGGATGCAGCGAAGTAGAGTACTAGACACAGCTCGCGGAGCGAAATGCGTTCCGTACTGGAGATTTGGTCGGGTGTGAGCAGGGGACGCGCTGGATGCAGTGACATCGTTTCGCAGCGCGAAAACCTCCCGAGCTTCGATTGTGAATAACCCCGGGTCTGGGATCACCAATATCGACGACGGAGGAAGGCAGGTCCGCGGGGAAGCGAAGTGAATATTAAGAAGTGGTGTATAGTTTGGGCGTTATGCCGCTCCGTAAGATACTGCCAGGGCAACCGACAAGCGGCGAGGTGAAATGCGGGGCGTCCCTAAGCTCCATTCACTCGTTGCGGTCTTCCACGCTATTTTGTGTCACGGGGCAAGCTCTTGCTCGTCCTTCGGATGCCGTCGCGCCTCCCGCATCTATTCGATTCCGTCTCGATTGGATTTGGGTGCGGGCCCGTGATCTGGGAGGGCCAAGTATTAGGTTTTTCTGCGACATACGCGCTCTTGAGAACAAATACGGGTTATCGCGGTGTCAGGTCGCACGCCGAGACTCGATGTCCTACGAGTGGAGGATGGCCTCGGACAGCCGCATGACAGAGGTGGAGGAGTGTAGGGAATTCGAGAGCCGTGTTTGCTCGCAGCGCACTAGAGCATCCTGCAACCTGATAGGTCAAGTTGGCCATTGGAAGAGGCGCTGGAGTTGGGTGACCGCGTAAGAAGGCGATCTAGTACCGCTGTACAACCAGCAAATCGGTCGGAAAGATGTCACGTAGTCAAAAACCCGCTGCAGGTAACCAAGCCTGGCACCTCATCTCTACCGGCATCCCACCCTTCCTGGACCTCCCACCGTGCGATGAGAGCTTCGATGGCGATCAGGCCCATTGTCTCCCTGTCTTCACATGTTATTGTCGGTTTGCCACAACCCCCGGGCCGCTCAGCTAGGTCTTCCGGCCAGCGATGAGGGGAGGTTACTCGGTATCCGCACTGGCCATGGTCGGAGGGTGGTAGTTGGGAGGCGAGAGTCAGGCTTAGGGTGGTGTGAGGTCGGGGGTGGCGGAGAGAGTCGAGAGCGGCCAGCAGGGGGGCGGGACGTAGGAATGGTATGAGTTACGACGGCGCCGCCATGTTTCGATCCACGGCCGCGTTTGCCTACCGGCCCTTGTTCACCAGCGGGCTGCTCGGATTTCTTCTCCTGAGACCAGCCGATTCCGAGGGAATACGTGTCCGAGCGGGGTTGCAAGTGCGCGGAGAGGAGGAGGAGCGTTCACTGGCGAATGCTGAGATGGATTCCACGCGCCCAAACAGAAAACGGCTGCTGCTGCGAGGACAGACATAAGAGGACGAATTCATTATTGAATTCAGCCACCTTACCGAATCCCGGAAAACATACAAAGAGTTCACAGTGCCTTCGCAAGGTCAAGAGAGTCTGAAAACACGGAGGATCAGCGACCCAGCAAAAAAGAAAAAAAATCAGCGACATCGACGTACCAGGATACAGATACAAGATTGAGTTTCACAATGACACTACGATGCATTGGGTGCTGCGATACATGGCGTGGGTCGTCAATCAGGGCCGGAATACCAGCAAAACCTAAGTCGTCGGAATTTTCTTCTTCCTCTCGATTATACTGGGCAGAGCCAGACGGGGGTCTGCGGCCTGGCTAGGGCCACAAAGGAAACTCTAAATCATACCAGCACCAGAGAAGCGGAGCATAACAGATTAAGAACGGTCCACTTGCAAAAACAGGACTTGACGGAAGGCGACAAGAGGTTGATTCCCAAAAAGGAAATCTGGCTCTTCGCTCCGTTCTTCCGTCAAGAATCGACCAGTCACCAAACCACGTCCTGCTTCAGAAATTTAGCTGCGAACACACCTCTTGAAGCTTGAAGAATATATTTCGCCGCACACTTCTTTGCTACACGCCGCTATCATCCAATATATCCAGAACCAAACGACTAATGACTGGTACTCCAATCGCGTCTTAAATTTAGTACTTGAATGTGCGCATGAAGTGGAATATTCAAATCAAGTGTTATTAGCTTTACAAACTGCGCATGCTTTTGGTTTGGATCGCGCATAGCGCTCACCAGTAAGCCGGGAGCCGAACGTCAACGGAAGCATGCATCCCCCGGATCCTCTGCAACCAGTACCCTCGACCCTCCAATATACTCCCCGACACCTCTACTCCAACCCAGCGAAATCGACGTCGAGTCGGCGAAGGATCGAGCCTGGAGCGTATCCCATTCCTAGCACCTGACCCAACATTGCGCAATTACGTGGATTATTCCGAACGGCGTCTTTGCTCAGCCCGGGGACCAGAGGCCCACCGAACTATGCTCGGCCTAGGGAGGTTAATAAAGCCCAGCGCCCGAGTGCAGCACCCCAGTCTCAGAGAACCTAGGTCCCTATAAAAGGTTGCCAGGAGTCCAACGCCGTTGATCATACACTCGTCGGGGACACTCCCACTATGGCACCTGGCTCGCGGGACGCTGACGGGATTCGGAAGGGGCACCAGCTGTCACCAGAGACTACAAAGATGGTAAGCGTTGGACGGGAGGTGGCCACGTACGACGAGTCGCGTTGAGGCCCGAGGGAAGGCGCTGAGAGTCGCGAGCGGGTCGATGGGGGTTGAGATCTGAGGAGTGAAGCACAGAAAAGTTACAAAGGAAACTCTTATCTACGCGCGCAGTTGGTTTGGTTTCAGCCAAATGGCCGTCACCGTAATCCCGGAGACCAACGAAAAGGTCGCGCGCATCCCCCGGGGCCTCTTCAACCACAAATTCCGAGCACATGGAACCTCGACGCGTCCTATAAACAAATCCCGTACCTGGCCGTCGAATCCACCAGCGTGCGAGTTGGTGGTGGATCAGAGATGGCGCGGAACCCGTCCTAACACCTCGCTCAACAGCATTTCAGAGAGAGACCAACGAGCCCTTCGGTGTCTTCGATCAATGAGTAACTCAAGATCTCTACCATGGGGAGCGTTATAGAAACGCGCTACGCGCGAATGTGGGTTACACGGGGTCACGACACTCCCACGGCTTCGCTATCCCCTGGAGGCAGCCAAATGCGCCGCATTCGCCAGCGCTCTCCCCTACCAGGTAGTCGTCGGCCCACGTGGTACTGAGGGGATTCGGACGGGTTGGCCAAAATCTCATCACCATGCTGGAATCGAGTCGCGGCGCCAGAATGTGTGTCTAAAATACATCAATGGGCGCAGAAAAATGCCACTTACCTTCTTCCCTAGAAATAAACAGGTGGCGCGTGAGTAGTGCTGAAAAGCGTTAAAGGACGAGCTCACTGGGAGGTCGCAGGCGGTCGATAGGTCGCGAGATGACAGACAACGCTGCTATGGTTGGTAAGTGAGAAGCTAAAGAGCAACGGAATTCACAAGTACGGAACCAAAAAGCGGGCGACATGGAGGTAGAAGACAAGAGGGAGTTTGTGGCTGACGGAGATTCAATTTCCTAGATACAAACAAGAACAAACAAATATTTCCGACTCGCCCGAAGGCAGTGCGCGCTCATTTCTCTGTGCCATTTAATGCAATTTATTTTATGGTGCTCGACACTCCAGAAAACACTGAGCAGGACGCGAAACGCGTCGAAGTTGGCATGTGAAAATGACGTCACGCGTCGCGTCGCGTCGAATATGCGCTCAGACTTTTGAAATAATGGTTTAGGGCGGGTTATCCCACTGTGCAGAACAAATGACTGGTACTCGTTCAAATCTGTCTTGAATTTACTTGAATGTGCGCGCGAAGTGGAATTTTCAAATCAAGTGTTGTTTGGAGAGACTCTACAAACTGCGCATGCTTTTGGTTTGGATCGCGTAGAGCGCTCACCATTAAGCCGGGAGCCGAACGTCAACGGAAGCATGCATCCCCCGGATCCTTTACAACCAGTACCCTCGAGCCTTCAATATACTCCCGACACCTCTACTCCAACCCAGCGAAATCGACGTCGAGTCGGCGGAGGATCGAGCCTGGAACTTGTCCCATTCCTAGCACCTTTGCTCATTAAACTGCCGATCACCAGCGGGTTCTGTCGGCGTCTTCACTCAGAACGCGGACCCAGTAGCCCGAGAACTTTGCTCGACCTTGGGAACATGACGAGGCGCTGCGCGTGAAGGTGGGCCAATGATCCCGGTCAACCCTAGGTCTCTATGAAAGATCGGAAGGGAAGCCAGTGCCATGGACGCCAACAGTCACCGGAGGCTTTCCCATACGAGATACCGCCGGCTCGCTGAGTGTTGAGTGGATTCGGAATGGGGTTCCAGCTGTCACCGAATACTACAGAGAATGTCAGTGGAGAACAGAGTGCAAACACGTACGAGGAAGGATTGAGGAAGGGCGTTGAGAGAAGGCGAGCGGGTGGGATGATGGAAGTTGAGAGCAAGGAGGATATGTGGCTAACAGTGCTGACCAATGAATTCAAAACGTTCGAGTCATCCGATTCAAACATCCCCGGGTCATCCGAGGGCAGTGCAAGATTCTGGAAAATCTCCACTCTCCGTGAATTTGCGGTGACGTCAGTATTATCCACTTGAAGACTGCAGCTCACAGAATCTCAGCCAAAAGGCGCAAAGCCGTCGAGAGTCGTGGAAGGTTGTTGCGTGTCTCGCTATCTTAGAGCCATGGCTTGCCCGATCTCATAGAAAGTTTAGCACATGAAAAATCATGTGAAGCTCAAATTCAGCAGTTTGATCAGAAATGGTCTCCAAAGGTCGCGCAGGATTCTAATGTGTAGATACTACAATAAACGTACATCACCCTCATCGCAAGTCATGGAAAGGTCGTGAAAAAATACAAATCAAGTAGAATTGGATCCCGTCCGCTGCTAGCATGGATTCGACTCGGAATGTCTACGAATGAATGAAGAAAAGCTTTAGAATATTTGCTCAGCAGCTTACTTGTATAGTGTGTGATCGCGCAGACCTCGCTTCGTGAAAAGCCGCTTCAAATCGGGACATTCGGGACAGTGCTTCTCGTCGCGCTTCGGGATAAATGGAATCACATCCGGATTCTGGTCCTTGTGTCTGCATAAGTTCAGTGTATGTGGTCAGTACAGTAGCGAACGAAAAAATAAAACACGTACTTGTCCACGACGTGGTCGGCCATACCCTTCACTTTGATTAACCGAGGACAATAGGAGCAGCGTACTTTGTCGTTTCGCCGGCCGACCATTCCGTCTGGCAAGATACCGTTGAGCATATACTTGAATTCTGCCCGAATGATTGGCAGGTTTTCCCTCCAGACTATATGAAATGAGCCTCAACTTTTCCCCGGAGTATGTACATGAACAACTAACCTGTTTCGGTAATGAGGGCGAGGTCCCTGTTGAAGGCCGCAAAGATTCGAGCCATCGTCGGGCATCTCAAGATTCCCTGGTGTTTCTTGTTCTCCACAGCCGATACGCGCTTGATGCTACATTGTTCTGCTCAGTATATAAACGGGGTTGTATGGAATAACCTACAACTCAAAATTTTCGCAGAACACGATAGACTTTTGCTGAACGTACCGTTTTTGCCATTCTTCGAGTTGAAGGCCGTTCTGTGTATAAGGTTAGCAGCGATCGGGTCAAAGTTTGTTTATGGACGAACTCGGTGAAGGGCTGGCCGAGATCGTTCGCGTTTAGCACATTCCTGTAACCGAGTCGCCGCTCAACTCAAATTCAGACGAATGGATCAGAATCCATACCTCTTTCAGTTGCACAACAGTTCGGCATGGAAACCCCAGCGGATCCCGGCGGGAGTTACCCCGGTCGACACCAAAGGCCTGCTCGAGTTCTCGAGTCGCATATTTGGTCGCCCGCGTTGAATAGACGTGGATGATGTCCCCGCTTTGTTGAATCCGCATCATCCGAGGTAGCCACTTTCCCCACGAATGGTCGTCGTATTGCTTAGTTGCGTCGAAATATAAGTTCACGTCCCTGTTTATGCGACAGATCAGAAATGAAATTAGGATATGATGGTCGATACGTACGATATGAGGAGGTCTTTACAGGGTGACTGAGGCGGAGTTTAGAAAACGCCTAGCCTAAGCAAGCACTGGCTCACCGAACAAGCTCTGAAACGGAAAATCCATTGGAACGGCTGGAGTTCAGTCCATTTAGAGCACCACTGCGCGCCGTCGTGAGTGAGCCAGGAACGAAATGAATTTGTCCAGTTCTCACCGAGCACGATCCTCCTCCGAAAATAAACAATGCATAGGCTGATTGAGAGTAGTTTCCGCTTGCTTCGACAACTGGCAGTGACGGAACCCCAGGACACTCGCCTCGAGATACGTTGCCCAAAGCTGCGATCCAGAGATGCATATTGGATCTAATAAATGCGCGGAGCCCTTTAGACACGATTTCTAGCTGGACAAGATCAGACGGGCTGCAATGCTCTAAGATCTGGATGATAATTCAGTTTGGCTTCTCGGTAAACTCAAGAACTAACCGCGAGGCCTATGTCCATCGGAAATTTATTAAATACAAAGAGAGACACCGAGTAGGCATCTCGGTTGGGAAATTGACTGGATTTGAAGTGTCGCATGGAGGAGGCAAGATGGAGGAAGTGAACAAGTCTGCGCAACACGTGTGCGTGTTTCCTAGTAGGAGTTCGGACCGGCTCGGCCGATCTCTGTTGATGAACGACTTCCATGACCGTGAAATGCCTCACTGAATCTACTTCACTTCACTAGACATCTTCCTCGCTTGGGTGCTTGAGTTATTCAACCCACTTCTGTCTTTTGAAACCAGACCTGAACTTGTCAGTCTGCGGACGATGGGCGGTCAAAAATTGGTCAAAAACCACGGTGACCTGGAGGCAGATGAGAGCTTCTTGATAATAGCCATTCTTTCACAAGTTTGGGTATAACGGAGAACGAGAACCTCAAATCCAGGTCTATAGGCGATTATTTTCCATTTTTATCTTATATTCGTTTCGCCGTTCATACGTGGATCATTCAATTTGAGTACATCTTTTCCCTTCCTTCAGCAATCCTCCAGGTCGAGCTTTTTACAAGTTGAAGTAGCCTTCGCAGAAGAAACATGCACGAATAGGATGTGTACGAAGACTGCTATAACTGGCTGTTCGACAACTGGTGTTGATGGACAGACCTAGTCATGCACGCTTCGTACGATTCGTTTTTCACGAATCTCGCAGTCTTACACGTCACTCAGGCCCACCGGGACACACAATTTGCCCCAGAGCCGGATACACTTGCCTATTCACGCTTTAATCGCTAACTCGTACTTTCTTAAACCAGGACTTTCATGGGTAACGAAACTCAGGATGGCGAACCGGTATTTTTTAAGAGTTCCACCCGGCATCGGAAGAGGGTGTCCAAGTAATAGGAAGATTGAGTTTTTTTCCGTGAAAGGTTGAGTGTACGTACCTTTTGTTCAGCAATTTTGGTTTTCCGAAAAAAAACCCTGATCCAACGAATATCGCAGTCTTACACGTCGCCCAGGTCGACCGACAACCCCCCACAGAGTCGAATACGGCTGCATTTTCACTATTCCCGCAAACCACTCAACGTCAGCAGCGCGACATCCGAATCTGAGCTCCCTCATGGCGCTCTCCATCGTACTTGGCATCCAGGCAGCATATTTACTTCCAAGTCATTCAAAGTCTGGGAAGGACTGCAATTTTGACAACCGCCGGATACGTGTTGTTTATGTGTTCAAATTTGTAGCTGAATTCAATCAGGTCCAACTCCAGGTCCAATTGACTATCCCGGCTCAGATTATTTTGAACAGCATGATAACGGCCTCGCACTCTGCTTACTCTTTTTTTGAAAAGAGTCACTTTACGTCTTGCACTGAGCTTGCTTCGGGACGACACTCAAAAGCACCCAGCCCTAGTTGATCAACATGGAGTTTTGGTGGTGTGCGTTATATTTTGCGGCGTGTTTTATCGCATCTTTAATCTCAGACTTTTACGTCGCAGGCGGCGCTCCATGAGCATAGAATTTTGTGGTCAAGGTTTCTTCACAACCGGTTTTTCGGAAGCCAGTCCTTTGTCGATGAACCGTGCACCGGTAGGATTTGCTCCCCGCTATCTATCTCTTATCCTTAGACCCTTCTTTGCAGACTTGTTGGCACTCAAAAGAAAGCTTCTTCGTCGCTATTCACGGGGTGGCTGCGAAATCACGGCCAAACTAGAGTTGGCCCTCTCTAGTCAGTTGTGCACTCCCCGGGTATGGCTAGCGCCTCAAGGTCGCATTCACGCCCGGGAATCTCTATCGACTTACGGGGAATATTCCTTCGAGGATGCCAGACATTCTTAGACGTCGCAGCACAGCACAAACGATATCTCCGAGAACTTAGAAGCCTCATCGACAAGCAAGAGCTGGCGCCGATGTCTTGGCCGAATAAAGCAGCCGAGATGGTGGGAGGACCAGTGGAGAAAGACGGAAAAGACGCATCTTCCCTTCGACCCATGGCCGCTCGTTCTCTATCCTAACCGAAATGGTCGCCCGGGAACTCTCACCTTCGACACTCTTTTGCGTTTCGGCGCCGTCAAGGACTTTTGCCTGCGTGCTGGCGGGCTCGATGAGCTCAGCCATCAGATCTCGACCTACCTCCTAAATTCCCGGACGCTCTTAGAACTCCAATTTGCCTAACTCAGCCAGCGTTGACCCCCGCCTGCGCCTTCGACCTCCAACCGTCGTCAACTTGAAACTCGGACCGCTACTTCCCAGCGTCGCCCGCGGGCCGCCAGGTGAAGAACGGCCGCGAACCACGAGGACCTGGGCGTTAGCGCCGGATTGGATCAAGCTTGTTAGCATCGAGACGTTCGTAGGATTTACCCTACACGTCGAACGTTATACTGACGCGCTCTAGTTGGTGCTGCTCGGGTTCGCTTCAATGGTTTGGACCAGACATTCGGCCAACAACGAAGCAAACTTTGACTGCAGCGGAATCGGAAGAGGACGAGGGGAAGGGGAACACACCCTGCCCTTCGTGTTCGGGGTCGCATGCCCAGTAAATGTTACGCTGCTCACCGAGATAAAATGGTCGACGTCTTCGATGTTATCTGGGCTGAGAAGTGCCTGTCGCCGCCCCAAGCCTGCGAGTGGAGATGAATCCGAAGGCGGAGCTTTGACGCGACTGCATCGGTCGGTCACCGTTGGACAGGATTCCAGCGCCAAGCTTCAACGGTCGGACGAGGGTCCGTCGAGACGAGGAAGGAGGAAGGAGGAAGGAGAACGAGACAGGGGCGCTGGTTGCCATGCATTTCTCCTTTGGGCTGAGCTGAAACACGGGTCCAGACCGTCTGCAGCCGTTGTCCAACCATTCGCCGACATCCTCCTCCATCGCCCCCTTGCACCGCGGTGCCCGTAACGGATAGTCATTTGTGCCAAAGCATCAATTAGCTGGCTGCCTTATAACATCATGATGCAATCCTCCTGCGAAGGGCTGCTTCTTCATTCTTGCCTACCTTTCGACGTTCCGCTGGTTCTCAACACCTGTCTCGTCCTCGGCCTCGACCACAATGTCCCGGGATCCCCACACCCAATCTGTTCCGGGCGACAATGCTAAGGTGTTTAGCGAAGGAACCTCTGACGAAATGGACGGGACAGAGAACGCGAAAGTCGTCGTTCCTCGATCCGCCACATTTGTTTTCTCCGGGTCATTTGCGCCGATATCATTTCGTACACAGGAAAATAATCTAGTAGTTACTGCGCATGCTACAGGAGAATACATCCGAAATCTGGCTAGTGTACACGGAGAAACGGAATAGGGTGACTTTATGTCTATTGCGTACATAGAAATAAAAATAGTATGTTGATATGTGGTGCTAGGTGGATAGTATGCTAGTATGTGTGTGGATGGTGTGGTACAAATGCAAGGCGAGTCGATTAAAGGATTGAAGCTTTCAAGGAGTGTTCTAGTTCAGGATGAACGCAAGCGACATTCGACGGGCCGATTCTGAATGGGGCGATGCTGTGGCCCAGTTGAGTCGTTGTTAATGAGGAGAACGGTAAGAATACCTGGGGGATACAGTCTTCTACAGCGCCAGCGAATGCAACTTCGAGTTGAGGGGAACGGGCTAATGCAGCCATTTAATTTCTTCCAGGAAAGGACCAGGAGACCGTTTCACGTACCACTGGTCTGAGCAACTCGGCGCTTACCCTTTGGACCGCGCAAGAACCTCAAGTCGACCTCTTTTCGCTGAATAAAGATGGTGTTGAATATATTTTCGGCAAGCAAGACAAAGTGTAGGCTCACTTCTTCGGCTGATGAGCCCGACATCCCGGTAGACACCGTATTCGCAGCCAAGCTCTATTGGCAAAGTGAGCCAATCATGAAAAATACAGAAACCAAACAGACGGACAGAAGTAGGTGCTGCAGAAGATGTGTTGGTGGTGTCTGGGAAGGCAGGCTCAAACAGAGACGAAAAAGACGATCATAAGACATACCGCCGAACACAACTCGTCCCGCAACTGCACGACGCAACCATTTAACAGGCAGTACAGTCGAGTTCCTCATATGGAATAAGGTCATATGGAATACACAGCCAAATTCCGTCATATGGAATAGCCTCTGGGCTTCTCCCAAATGCCCTCTCACCACTGGAGAACACATCTCATATGGAATATCCGCGGTATGGAATGGGGTTAGCCGGCATTTTGGCTGGTTTCCCAACTTTATTCCACACTAGGAATTCAACTGTAATATAATATTGATATTGTGAAACGTACTCCGCTGCTTCTTCTTGAGCCGTTTTGACTCGGCCGAGTGGTCGACTTGAGCACGGGTGGTAGGGTAGATTGGGGCTGTGAACTTGGCCTTGCAATTCCTTGAAGAGGATCAATAAAATGAAACTGGGTTGCAGGACGAAGGAGAAAACCCACAATCCTTTCACTCCTGCCTGAGCGAGCGGTCTGAACGTCGCATCGAACCAAGGTGAGAACCAGATGAGGCCCTTGTCTTCGGAGAACGCCATAAAGGCACCAACAAACGCGAAAAAGGCCCCAGCGACCAGCGGCGACGACATCCCAAAGAAGGGACAGGGCGGGGCGTCCTCGTAGTCGCCTGTTGCCAACAAGATACGAGCAAATATCCTAGGCGAGAGAAGTGTTTCTAATAGCATCTGCGAACGGTCAAACATGGCACATATACGAGAATAAGACCAACTTCATGACGTTCTCCGGTCTCCGGCAGCAGCGCATAGATGAGTGCCGTTGCAAGGCTTCGCAGTGTAATCTCGCCCAGCCGCTTATATGCTTTGCGCATCGCGGGCTTCGCTACGCTCGTCGTCCAGTTGGGGTCATTGATTTTAGGGAGTTTCGGTGGTAGGAAAGAAGCCCTGTCCGCACGGGATAATATAGCACTTTGAATTCGTTCGGGCGTAATTGAGGGCATGTTGGGGAGTGGATGGCGCAAAAGATTCAACGTTGTGGGCGGAAGAGAGGAAACCTTGTTTGGACATAAATAAACACAGTCGATCGTATTCTGTCAAATATATAACTTGAACACACAAAAGTACAACATAAATGAAAGGAAAAAGAGCAGCTCACTGCTTCACAGCGAATAATCAATACTGTACACATCACAACGTCAAAGACCTACGTGGTGTCGGTTTTCAAAGTGCTCTATCAGTACAACCTCCGGGTCCAAGTCGGCGCCAATCTAACACCGCCCGAAGAATTCGCAGGTCACATACCCCGAAATCTTCCCCTGATTGAAAAAATCCTGGATGCGCCCGCCACATATTTCCGTCGCGTTTCCCAAGCACGGGTTTTGACAATCCGAGTCGGTGTTTGACTCCCAGCTAGGCGGCTGATCATTTCCGACGTTCGTCACGATATTGCAGACTGAGGTTAACCAGCAATCAGTGGCAGTGGAGAAGGAAATTCTGGGCAAGGACATACAGCATCTCTGGAGCGGATGTCATTGATCATCCCGACAAGGTCAATCAAAGAATAACGCACCTGGCCATCTTGGAGCCCTGCCGCATTACATCCAGCCGCCGCACAGCCGTCTAGGCACCTTTCTACCGTCATCTGGTCCGCGGGAATTGGGGGCAGCGGCGCGAAGGGGAAAGACGGGCCTTCGCTGAAACCAACACCAGCCCCGTCAGCGGTCGATATCTGGATGGCAATGTCAACACGCACCCTATACACGCCCACCGGATCCAATTCGCATACCCGAAGACGGTGGACGGGGGCCCGGTAGTGAACGGCCTGTCGGCGAACTGATACAAGTTGAGCGCTTCAGACCCGCCGCACAGCTCTGAGGTGTTTCCAGCGCACGGGAGGACGCAGTTGCCCTGCGGCACATTGTAAACGTACAGGAGGGCGTTACCACAGTCTGGATGTGGTGTTCAGAATCCGGTGGGGCGTTGAGGAAGACCCGGACGTACAGCATTCGTGCCCAAACTCAAGCCCCCCGAGAATAAATCCGCCGGCGGCGCAGGCGTCGAGGCAGCTCTCCACTGTCCTGTTGGCTGAGGACCCGGTGACGAGGTGGTGCAGTGCGCGCGCGGCGGTACTATCTCTGGCAAGCCAAGTCGGGAGATATTCTCGAGGAAGCTCGAAACAAGGTAGCCTGAGCACTCACCCATGGCACCCGATCGATTTCCATTCCTTGTATTGGGAAACCGTCTTGGGGAACGCAGTGGCTTCACTGTCAATAGAGGTGGGATGGTGCGAGACGAGAAGTCTTACCGTTTGAGCGAGTCCCAGCTGAGTTAACAGAAACGCGGAGGCGAATCGGTACAGGAACATGCTGTGGATGACTTGTCAAAGTCCCTGCAGGACCACAGCTATTTGTACTCCGCTGGCCATCTTGATTACACCGTCCCGCGAGCTGACAGACAGACAGAGGGCAGACAGATGTCGTCGCCGACATACAGTACCTATCATTATTTGGAGAAGACACAGGTCCGACGTCGTGGGCGACAAGCGCGGAACGGGAATGTTGACGGTAAGTATTTCCGCAAGGCGGCAGTCTTTCATTGAGCATTGAAAATGTTGGTCTCTAGTGCGCGAGGAAAAGTTACACCGTCATATCCTCGTCCGTCCAGAACCTCTCCGCTACCGAGAACGTCAGCCCACCATACGCAACGATAAAAAGCAACGTACCAGGAAATTGCTTCCTCCGCTTACCATCCACGAACCTCTCCGCCTCCACCCAGAAGTCGTCTTTCATTCCCCTCGCGGCGTCCTCCCACTCCCCGACCCCAAACGGCATGATCACAAAGCGCGCGTCCTGAATGTCGCTGAGCTCGCGCTCGTAGAGCATCTGCACAGTCCATCGACACAGATCCTGTCGGCGATTGACAAGGATACGGAGGCGTGTGTCGTCTCATGCCGAAAGGATGGCAAGCACAATGTGCTGAGGGACGCTACCGACCAGCGCGAGGTTTGTTAATTGCGGGACGAGGGCGAGCTGTTGAGCTAAGTGCTGTCCGTCTGCTTCGCTGCACGCCGCGAGGTCGTCAAATAGCATCAGGTGTGTCAGTCCTGCAAACGCTGGCCGGGAAAGGTTGATGTTGAGGATTGAGTCGTCGAATAGCGCTTGCAACTCCGTGGAGAGGCTCCGCAGGCCCGTCATAGCATCCAACTGCGGCAGAAACAATCGCGGGTGGTCGTCCGGCGGGTAGAAGCTGAGATCTTGGATGCCTGTGCACTTCCCCAGCAACTCTTTCATGACGGCGACGTTCGGGGACTCGTCTCCCAGTGCAAGGAAGAGATAGCGCGGGCCATCGCGCCAGATGTGCGGAGGTTTGTTCTTCAGTCTGTCTTGGATGAACTTGGTGTTGTCCGGGTAGTCCAGCAGGAGTAGGACGCGGTAGAGCACAGGTTCCAGCCTGTGGATTGTCCTGGATTAAGATTCGGGAGAGAAGACAAAGAATCACTACGCACCACATGTGTGTCCGTTTAGCGACTCTCATCAGCGCTGGTATACTGGTCCTGCTGGGGGCACCCCAGTTCTGGTCCAACGAACTTCCACGCGCGGTGTCCGACGCAGCGAGGAGGAAGATTTCGCGCTCAAGGTCCTCAGGAAGTCGTGGGGGTCCGGATATCGGTGACGCAGTGAGGTTGTTCCACCACTGAAGGAGGAACATGACGGTCAAGAGCAAAGAGCGGAGGCCGTGACGAGTCGCTGATAAACGTCGGATTCGCAAGCACACAAGTTCGTGACTCAGTGCCCGCGGTCGACGCGTTTTCGCATCCTGCGGGGACGGGGTTGATTAGTCTAATGATGGCCTTACATTCCGGACACTTCCCGTCCGGATAACGGCGCACTTCGACTCGGACACGCCGCTCGCGAACGCGCCCCGCAGTCTCTTCATAATTTTATGCACTGTCTTTTTGTTGGACTTTGAAGTTTTGGCGCGCTCCGTGAGTCAGGGCCTTGGCCTCATCTGTGCAGTCCCGCCATGGATTGTCCTCCAAAGATCCCGGATTTGACCTCGAAAATCCTATATTCTGGCGACGTTTGGGCCTTGAAAATCTGATTTTGGACAAGGGTGCTCACCGCCTTTCTTCAAAATTTCCGGTGCCGTTCGCGCATAGAACGGTATGCGGACTCCGAGCCAAGCGCTGTGCCGGCTGAATTCATCTGGTTGATCCCGATTATCGTAGGCAATTGACTTTGGCAAACTTCAAAAGTCCTATTTTCGGACAAATAAATCTGGATATCAAAAATCCTATTTTCCGGACAATCTTTGGCGGGAGCTTCACAGGGCCGCGCAGCCAACCTCGCATCGATGTCTCCTAATCAGTGTAGCTTCAAGCTTCAAGCTTCAAGCGGTGTG
Source organism: Mycena leptocephala (assembly GCA_029378395.1). Classification (NCBI taxonomy): domain Eukaryota; kingdom Fungi; phylum Basidiomycota; class Agaricomycetes; order Agaricales; family Mycenaceae; genus Mycena; species Mycena leptocephala. The sequence goes on along the minus strand of JARJLF010001682.1, from coordinate 9,935 downwards.
TTCGCAGCTGAATTTCTGAAGCAGGACGTGGCATTCCGAGTCTTGCTATGTAGACGGCAAGAACGGAGCGAAGTGCCGGATTTCCTTTTGGGGAATCAACCTCTTGCTGCTTTCCTTCAAGTCCTCTTTTTGCAGCTGGACCGTTCTCAATCTATTATGCTCCGCTTCTCTGGTGCTTCAATGATGTATCGTGTCCTCTGTGGCTCTAGTTAGGCCCCGGTTACCCGTCTGGCTCTGGTCTTTTGAATCACAACGAAGCGCAAAATTGCCACTGGCGGTATTCCGGCCCCGTTTGACAACCCACGCCATATTTCGCAGCAAGAATGAACTGTAGTGTCATTATAACTCACTCTGTATCCTGGTGCGTCGATTTTGCCGATTTCTTTTCTTTTCTTTTGCTGGGTTGCTGATCTTCCGTGTTTTCACTTTTCAGACTCTCTTGACCTTGCAGAACGCACTGTGCCAAGCTCGTTTGTTGGTTATACGGGCTTCGGTACGTTGGTTGAATTTAATCCAATTCGTCCTCTCATGTCTGTGCTCGCAGTCGCAGCCTTTTTCTGTTTGGACGAGTGGAATCCATCTCAGCATTTGCCAGCGACCGCTCCTCCTCCTCATCCGCGCACTTGCAACCCCGCTCGGACACGTATACTCTACCGCCACCCCCACCCCATCTCGTCGTCAAATATCTCCCCGCACTACTACCCCTAATGTAAGAAAAGTCGCTTCGCAGGCGATGCAGGCGAATAAGATCACCTTCAGATTCTCAGCATTCCGGTCGAGGGAGCAGTCCCATAAATCACCCTGGCTATAATCCCGCCCTCGCTCGTTCTGGACTTCTCGATAGTCAAGACTGCAAGTCGTCAATCCGATTCGTTACCACACAAGGCGCCGGCCATTTGGGTTCCCTGACTGCCCGACATTTACCCTACGGCTGAGAAATTCAAGGATTCTATGGTGTACATTCGCTCCATTTCTGACCGCGCCAACGCATGCTGTATTTGCAAGGTGCTACTACGGTTCCTCCCCGTGTCGGGTGGAAGATGCCTTTTGCAACAGATACTGTCGTTCGTATTTCTATCTCTTTATTTTGGGTGCGACTCACCTACTGCGCAGAATTTCTGCTTTAGACCCGACTACAGCGTCTCAGATCAGTCGAAGCTTCCTCTTGAGCGAAAGTAAATTTCTGGAGAAGATTTTTGGAGAAGCTTCCACAATAAACAGTATACTGGATCTGTATCTTCGGAGAAAGGAGGTCCGCAAACTTGGCGCGCAAGTCTTCTCACGACATGGCCCCCGTTCCCTGACAGCGACAGAGCCACCTAGGCGTGTCGGAGGTGAGTGTGTTGATCAGTGTCTATCTCTGTCATTCTACTGTTCGTTTTAGACTTGACCTCGAATTATTCAACGGTGACGATTGGACGCCCGCCCGAATCCCCCCAGCGCTCAATGGGCGGTCGTTTACCAGAATGGGGGAGGCGCCGGCGAAGGGTGCGCGCATGGCTGCCTCCAGGGAATCTGTAATGAGACCCAGGGAAAGCATGATCATGTGTTACCACCCTTCGCGCGTTCGCTTACAAAAACCCTCGAGGCTGAGATTCGGAAAGCGGCTTCTTACGGAGCAGTAATCTGGATCAGAGACGCCGATAGGACACCATCGTGTCCCGAACGGCACTGGGCGTGGTTGTAGGGCGGTCGACGTTCCATGTCCGATCCATCACCACAACGACCACTCGCACGGACGCTGATATTTCGATTTTTATTCATAAGTGTTGCTCCGGGCTATTGTAGTAGATACTTCCCAGAGAAGGCTATACGCCTCGCGCAGGGTTGTCGTCCCCTCTGGGCCTAGGCGTTCGCGTCTACTAATGCGCGTTAAGAGTATAGCCTGTAACTGCCTCACTTCCATCTAGTACGTCGCAGTGACTCATTTTTCATTTCTACTGATTCTCGCCCATTATTTTGCAGCGCCCCAGTACGAGGACTGTCTATTCACTATCTACTCCGCGAAGCCTCTGTCAGGCAACCCCTGCTGGTCATAGCTGGACGCCCGTCCGAATACTTCAGCGCCTAATTGGAACGCACTGGGCTAACCGTCAAAGAAATCGCGTAGCTGAGAAACAGGATCATGTGCGCCCGCGACGCGATCTCTAGCCGTTCGTGAAGCAGGACAGTGGTACGACAACCCATCGCGAAATCGGGGAACAAGGCGGGGATTATTAGGTGTGGGTACTCGCGTTTATTGTCCCTCCTTTGCTGATTTGGTGCAGAATATCATCTGTTTGTCGGGTGCTCTCCCGTTGACGCGATGCGGATGTGTATTCGGAGGCTTGGTGTGGAAACCTTATTACGCTCCTTCTGTAATCTTCCGTGAGACTTCTTACTTGCAGAAATTGCATTCCCGCTTTACGTACGTTGCAGTGGAATGATGAGAGAGTCTATTTGACAAGCGCCCTCTTTTTTCTTTCTCTATCGCCCTCCAAAATGCGAAGCCCAACGAGTATCCACGACCGAACCATCCTTGAGGATGATCCACTGAATTCGATGTTTTTGGGGCGGCTCATGCAAGGCAGAGGTTCTCGACGCAGCGATGAGGCCAAAATAACCAACAACATCGCGGATGAGGTGGAAGCCACCGAAGGAGGTGTGAGTGCACTTCTTCAGCGCGCAGATGTCGAACCGATATATTTGAGTAGCCCTTTGCCGTGGAAACCTGGCTTGTCCAGGTTTTCGGCCCAGCATCCAAACCCAGCCGACGAGGGACAGTTTTTTTCGTAGAATTCTTTTGGCGATTAGCACAAAACCTGACGCTGGTATGGTTTATTGACTGGATCGTGTAAAGGTTTTGGTTTCACTTTGTTGTTCAGGAAGCGAATGAGCTACTAAAGTCGCAGCACGTTAAATACCTAGCCAACCAATTCAGGCTCGACGGATCCCGGGGAAAAAATTTTCAGCGGAAGTTGAACGGACAACGGTTCGATGCGCAACCGACAGCTAGAAGCCCTTCTGACTGGGGCGCCAAACCTGCGGACAACGAGGTCATCGAACCACCCAGGAAAATTCAGCGGCTTGAAGGTGCTCCTTCTCCGGAGACGGCTACGTCGCTTAAAATTCGGATACCCGCTCTTTCGCAACGGCTCAATTGTCGGCGGGTCCCTCGTGGGCGGCCAATGAAAAATCGTGGTCTCGAGCCGGCCACCTCAAGAGAATCTATCGCGACAACCTCAGCACAAGCGACATGTAAATCCAACTCATTTACTTCCACGGATGTCCCGTTCACGTTCCCCCACTCGCCCCTTGCATTCCCGCCCCCAACCGAAGGGAAAATCCTCCCATTAACGTGGATCCCTCAAGCTGCGTTGGTGATCCAACTCAAACACGAAGACCAAGAGATGGTCTACTACGATCCAGTCCCAGTGGCCGTACAATATTCGTGGCCATCACAAACAGGTTTTCCACCGGTGTGGTCGCAGGTGCGTTGCCTCAGATTGTTTGTCTGTCTCGTGGCCAACCGGAAAGCAGAGCCGACAAGAAATGTGCGAGACCCTGCCTTGGTTCCGCAGCTTTCACGGTGGAGTGTATCAGAAGAGCGGAGTGGCGAAAGGATACATGCTAAGCGAGTTTGGTTGCGAGTAAGTTGAATTGTTGCTTTCAGATGAACATCACTCAGTATTTTTCCAACAGGCGCGACTGTTTCTTGCACGGCGGTAGACTAATCATATCCCACGGGTACGGGCCAAATTCGCCTTTTCGTTGTAATTAACTAACTTCGTTAAATGTTAGTGGCGGGGGAAGACCTGAAAATGAGTCTGCCGGATTGATGAACACGTAGTAGATCAGAAGGCAAATGCCTGGGTTCGGGCTCTGTTCAATAACTGCGATGATGGCACGCCGTTGGTCCTCCTGGCGGACGACAAATACGCTCAGTTTCCTCTTAATCTCAAAGAAAAGGATATCTATCTGGCCGTCCTCGTTCGTGTGTGCCTTCCAACGTTAACTCCATACTAATGTTAGGCACATATTATTAGGTTTTTACACTATCGTCGAGGCTTGGGGTTCGTCTTTGAGGTCCCAAAGCCAAAAGAATACTCATGTTTTCTCAGCCGAATCACACCTTATCAATGGCGCCAACGTCGTGCGGTATAAATTTGTCTTTCAATGGTGTGCCGACCAGGTTCGTTAACGCCGCAGTTTGTAAGGAAATCTCTGATGATTTAGCTAGGGCGAGCCATGGTGGACTGCAGAGCCAAACGAATTTAGTATGTGCCTCGGAACTGCCCTTGCTTGGTTCATTGGATCTCATGGCATCGATTAGCTGCCCCCGCGAGCATAAATGTGAACGGGCTATATATGTGCAGTACATGGGGGAACGTTCCCCGCATGTCTTTGTGCAGGGTCAGGTTTGCTTAAAACCGCAATGTTCGAAATTCTGGGCGACTCCTTATGGGCGACTATCCGGCCGATTGGACTACATGCCCCACCTCCTAAGTCTCCGAGAACCGCCCAAGTTCCTGACGGGTTTGATAGTCGACTTGTGCCTGAGCGCCGCATCCCCTCTGCGGACGAGTTCACCACGACCTTTCTTCATAGTCGAGGATGGCATTGCCAGAAGTGCGGGCGGGTATCCTCAAGGTATAGCTCATGTTTTTTATCATCGTCATGATACTGAAGAATTATTAGATTTGCTTGGGAGAAATATGTGTGCCTGCACTGTCACGTAGGACTCATTTCTGGACAAGAAGAAGAAAACTCATTTCCGCCAGGATGAACATGACATTATCGGGAAAGTCCATACCGCAGCCTCTTTGCAAGGCACAGATAATATCAAACGCGCGCTCAAGCAGCGTGCTTTCATTATTGCGGCCGGTTCAGGTGAGATGGAGAGTCGATTTAACCAAACACATCTCATTCGTCATAGGAATTGCGGAGTTGGCCCCTACAAAATACTTTCATTCCACCGGCTCAGCATTTTGCCAGTCCTTCACATTGCCGAATAATAAGTGAGTTCGAATCAAATTCTGGTCGAAGAACATCATCTAACCGGTGCCACTAGGGGCACAATCCATCATATTCGCGGAAGTGATACTGTGAACGGTGAAGCAAACCGGCTTCTCGAGGAATATCAGATCCAAGCATCCGCTGGGACCTTGCTCTTCCGCCGATGGCCTTTGAAGCGGGTGCGTGTACTTGTGGTTTCATAATATTATATTCAGTTGAAACTGTTTTCAGCACGCTGGTAATACATTCACTCTTCTTGTCTACCATCAGCGACATTGATGGATTATTTTCAGTGCGGGGCGCTTTCCGCTCAAGTTATTTTTCCCAGAATAGTATGTTGTCGCCCACTGCAAGTCCTGACGCCAACTGACGCAACTGTACTCGAAACAGGTGGAGAAACATATCAGGTATTTTCTTTTCCTTTTCTCGAAGACGAATATCACTCATCAGGTGTAGTACATCGGGGCAGTAATCAGACTGTTACCTTCAATAATGCCCCCGGCCCTGTCGTCGATGCACTCCGCCTCATTCAAACCCGACTCCAAGCTGCGCTAGGACGGCCCTATCAGTTCAATGAACTACTCAGGTCTGTGATATACCGAAGAATTACAATCATCACGGCTGATGCCCCTTACCAGCGTCGCATATCTCGAGAAGCAATTGATGGCCGTAGGTTTCTAATCGGCAGAGTATTATCTGCTTGACCTAGTTCATAGTATCATTCGGATAATGAACAAGGATTGGGGCCTGTTGTTGCTGGGCTGTCTCTCGGTTAGTCTTCTCGATCCTTATTATATAGTTTTTTTGCCGACCAGAACTCGTTGCAGGGTCCCCGGCAGTGATGAATTTTAGAACCGCTGTGAAGCCTCAAAATGGACAGCATCGAGCCGAGCTAACACTGCTGCTGCAACACGTCAGTTCACAAGCGTGCTGTTTCTTCCGAATCTCACTTCAAGGCTAGGGGGATATACTCGTGATGGAAGGCGCCGGAGTGCAGGATTATTACGAGTCGGTGTCGTTTTGTCCTCCAAACCCAGATCCGGAGCTAACGGTCTTGTTCCGCCTGTCCAGACATACCGTTGTGAGTTTCATTCTATTGAGCTCCCTCTCTTTATTCTTAACAGTCCAAGGAACCCGAAAACTTCAGGATAGCTGTGACAGCTCGGCACATTGCACCTCAAGCCAATACCTCGGCAAAGAAAAGGCGCCGCGCAATTGGGGGGCAGGATCATGGCAATCGGAAGGAGGAAGGAAGCAATAGACGGGGGTTTGGGGGAACGGTGTGATGGATCTGCATAATGGCTATCGTGATTTTAGGACTTTATCTTCGTTATACTTTGCGAATCAAGAATGAATTCTACTCGTGCACAATTAGACCTAGCTAGAATTCGTCCACGCTCCTTGAGATAACCAGATGGATGTAGAGAGAAACTGCGCGATTTTATATTAATTCTACACCTGAGAAACATAAATAATAATTGTGCTCATGTGTTTGGTCGGTGCAAGCACCTTAGCCCAGGAACGACGACAATAGAGCATGGCTTCTCCTGGTACCTCTCCAACCACACAGCCCAGAATGACATCGGATCTCGCAACCTCCTCAGATATTCTCCCCGGCACCTCTACTTCATCCCTGTGAAAACGTGTCGTGTCGGTCGTCGAGTTGGTGGAGGATCAGACATATCTGGTTGCCGCCCCACCTTTGTCCATCAGCGTAGCGTTCCACAATTGTTCAGATCGACAGTCTTAGAAGCGACCGGCACGACTGGAGTAATACACAATTACGACCCTCCCCAGCCGTCTATACAGACCGCCAGGAAGGGGCCTGATATGCGATCCAGCCGCCAGGTGCCCAGCCGACGTGTAACCAAAACGGAGGTAAGGTTTTGCAAAAGGGACGTGGGGTTTTTGAGAGGATTCGGGTGGGCCAAACATTCGTCGCCGTTTTGTCAGGAAAATTAATACGACGTCGGTGCTGTAAAAGTAGTTTGTGGCTGAAATGGGTGAAATTGTCTGTCGTCGAAATGTATTTACTCGAAGCTTGTCGGTGTTCAGAGCGGGAGCCACCAAAGAAAGCCCAAAAGAAGAAGAGAAGAAGAGAACTGGGGGGAGGAAGCAAGGAGAGTCAGGAGGTGATATCGCTGTAGCTGGAGTCTGACCACATCAGCCTTTTGACATTTTGGTTGCCGAGTTGTGATGTTTTTACGTATTGTCGCGTTTTTGATGGATTTTGCCAACGACGGTGAGCCCGACATTGAACTTGAAATTTGGTCGGGGCATATAGGATGGGGTGCAGGAATGCGGAACTCCCTTGGGCCAGAAGGATTTTCAGTTTTGATCAACCGCCGAAGCACGGCCACAGTGCACCATCACCGGTGTTGTGTATTTTAGGCCCAATGTTGTGGGTGTTGCGTGTTGTGGCATTTTCATGTGTTTTTTGGTGTTGTTTGGTGTTGTACAACACCACAACGAATATGTCAAAAGTCTGATGCACAAAATTTAATCAATCGCCAATATAAAGCTTATGAGCACCCATTTATTCATGTATACCATTCTAGATTTCAACCGACGCGCAACTTGAAGCAGCCGCCTCTACTAGTAGATCTGAGTCGATGTTGGACGAACTTGAATTGAGTCGTGGCTTCAACCTTGCCGCGAAGACTCCAGGAGGTAGTACCTGTGAGTGGTGATAAACTTGGCGGTGCTTTGTGAAGTTGAGGCAGTGATACATTTCCTGGTGATTTTCTTGGACGAGGACGAGAACAACCCGTGGACGGTCCGAAGTTGCCGGACCGCTGTGCACACTGCACAGCCCGATTTCTTTCTTTTCTGTCTTCCATCTACCAATTAATTGCTCGTCGAAAATAACACCTTCCGGACTCAATCCGCTCCATTATCGTTCAAAAGATGGATTCCAATGTCTTCCTCAGTCGACGCGCTGCATGATCTTGCAATAAACCAATTGACGGTTAGTTCATTCAGTGTTTTCTCACTTTCGGTCTTTATCTCGTTGAACCAGGAGCACTTGCGCCGAACCCCAAAGTTTTTTTGAAGAACGCCTTCAATTTTATGAGACTCTTTCATTCAAAGGCAAAGTCACAAGCGCCACAATAGGCTGATTTCCTAGGCTTCCATTGTTTTCATCGCCCCCGGACGCTGCTCACGATAATCGTGATAAATCCGACCGACTATGCGTGCACCATGCACTCTCAGAGTCTGTCTAGCATCCTGGAACCGTCAATTTGATATAGTGCGCCCTCGACTCATGCTTGAATGAAAAAAACTGATCTACGTACACAGCTCTGCAAATCAAGACTCGTCCCGCGATAGTTTCGTTTAGGGCCTGATATGAAATCCGCCCTCTATTGCTCAACGGCCTAAATGATCCCCCTGCCAGCATTTCACACCAGACCGCTGTCTTCATTCGATTCGCGTTTGATCTGACCTATCTCTAGCTGTTAAACGGCGTGTTAAAAAGTTGGTGGCGTCGGATATTCATCAAAGCAGCCTCGACGTTTCGGACAAACTGGAAGAACGAGTTTGTTTCTCCTGTACGCAGGACTCCAAGAAAAGACTTGGCACTAGTTTTTCAGGGAAGACGTCTTTTGCGAAGTGAAGACTAAATAAACGGAAAGCATCCGCCAACCGGACGGTCGCCAAAGAGTTTTTTTTTGTGCCAGACATCGATTTTCGATCAGACGGCTCAATATTATCACTTTCCAGGCCTCAGCTAATCTCTGCTCCCGGAACCGATCCCGACATCGATCGACGGCGACCACATAAATTTCCATGTGAGGACGGTCTCCATTTCACCTTCACACTCTCATTTCTGGCCAGATTATCCTCGACCATACTGTATCCCCACAACATCTTGGATCAAGTCCACAACGCAGCTGAGCCAGGGACGCAGCCGCTACACGCCACTTCTCGCGAATACGGGCAGGGCAGAATTTGCAATGGAGATGGGCCTGCTGTAAGTTATTTTTATTGACCAGAGAAATCGACGTTGGCTAGGAATCTGCGCACTAATACGATTCCTCACACGCTAAAGGTAGACATTGTCAAAGTCAAAGTTCAAATCGAAATCCTTGAAACGGCGCCCGAAAGATCAGGTTCATGCTGAGGATTTTCATAACTCATATCATTTCAAAGGCGACTCGGGCGCAAGCTACATTCACTCCTAGGTTCCCCATCTAACGTCTCCGTCGCCTCTCCACCACTTCCTCCCTGCGTCCTGGCCGGTACGTTTGTCCATGACAACATCGCGATATTTCCAGACCGTACGAATACGCCCGCAGTCCGCTACAGATGAGGTAATCATCCTTCGAGTTTCATTCGTGAAGGTGAAAATTAAATATCTTTCTGCAGGATAGGGCGCCCGTGAAAAAGAAGCACAAGACGTGGCCACTCATACACCGACATTTTTGCCGACCTCCGCACACATCCACGACTGCTACCCCTACCACACCGGTCGCAATCTGGTTCCAGAGCCGCGTAAAATATCAGGTCACAAGGGGTCCCTTCGGACGACAGCTATAATCCTTTATTTATTTCATCATGATCATCTCCCACAATGCAGACACTGAGTATAATCACATCCCACCTAATTTATTTGCATATTCTACCGTATCCATTCCATAGATTCCATAAAAGTTATAGCATTGGTGTTGAAACGAAATATCTCCGGGATTGTGAGATTTTCAGAGGGTCAGACGAAGAGGAAGATTGACAGACGCAAGGGAGCGTGGGACTTTTATGCCAGTGAGAATCCCAGCTAAGCAGATCGAGCTAGATCGAGGTAAATCGAGGGATTTTATGGGTCCTCGATTTAGCTCGATAATCCGGACTGGGCTCGATGTCGCTCGATGAGAATCGAGCAGGATCGACGTATATCGAGCGCGAACGAGCTTTTCTTTGCAGTATCGAGGTGTATCGAACTT